>RJWJ010008611.1:0-52873 GCA_004363605.1 Indri indri
AAATATCATAGCTTAGTTTTGCCTATTTTTGAACTTTACGTAACTGGAATCATATGTATATTTTATATTATATATTTTATTTAAATATTTTTTGTACGATTTGTCTGTGGTAATTCGTGTAGCTGTAATTTTCATTTTTATTTTTGTATAATGTTCGAATGTAGACATTGCAATGGATGTTTTAGTGGATTCCAGTGGGCCAATTATGGATAGGCTTTATTAACTTTATATCCTGTAGTGATATGTTAATGTATTGTTCTACAGCATGTCCCTATGAATGGAATTCCTGTGTCATAAATCATGTACAACTTCATCCATGCTTGATAATTCTAAACCTTTTTCCAAAGTGGTTTTATCAAGTTAAATTCCTACTGAAATTGCAAAAGCATTGCCTTTCTTCCATACATACACCTACATTTCAAACAATCATATTTTTAAAATATTTCCTCATCTACAGAGAATGTGACATCTTTAGTTTACGTTTCTGTATCTTATCAATGAGAGAGAACATTTTTTCGTATTTGTAATGGCCATCCCTGTTGGTCTGTTTTCTATTTTTATTGACATTGTTAGTGGCCCATTCCCCTAGGACATATTTCAGTTTTTGATTAACAAATGAGTTCTCAATAACATTAGTGAACGATTGTTCACAAAGAAGGCTCTTTCAGTTTGAGGGCTTCTCAATTTATATCCCATTTGTTACAAAGATACAAACATTTTTGCAACTAACACTCATTCTGCAGCCAGCAATGCCCCATAATTTAAAGTTTATTTATAAAATGAAATTTAGAGAGATTGGCTATGTTTCTAAAAAGTATTTTGTAAAGATAATACCTCCCTTAAATTTTTGCACTGGTAAATATGAGAACATGTATAGAGAAGGACTGGTTGAGGATAGTCATTCCTTAGGGAATGCTAGAGTTTGGAGGTGCTGAGTCACAGACCTATTGTTAATTCTTTCTCTTCCCAGTGCATATTAAACTAATGTGTAATTGTTAATGTCAAGAGCTGCAAAAGCACTTGGGACATAAGCATAGTCAGTGATCTGATTATTCTTATGTGTTTCAGGTTACAAGCTTTCATGAAAAATATGGCCAGGGAATTTACCTTTATAAATATTTAGATATTGCTATGGTCTGAATGTTTGTATTCCTCCAAAATTCATATATTGAAACCTAGCCCCCGAGGCAAGAGTATTAAAAGGTGAGGACTTTGGGAGGTGATTTGGGTGGTGAGATTAATTCCTGTCTTAGACTGTTCTGGCTGCTATGACAAAATACCTTAGACTGGTTAATTTATAAACAACAGAAATTTATTGCTCAACAGTTCTGGAAGCTGGGAAGACCAAGATCCAGGCACCATCAGATTCAGAATCTGATCAGATAGGGCCTTCTAGCTGTGTTCTCACATGGCGGAAGAGGAGAACATGTTTCCTCAGGGCTCTTTTATAAGGACACTAATCTCATTCATCAGGATAGAGCACTAAGAGCTAATTACCTCCCAAGGCCTTACCTCCTAATATCATCACCTTGAGGGTTAGGATTTAAAAATATAAATGTTGAGGGGACACAAACATTCAGGACCATGGCAGTGCCCTTACAAAAGAGAACATAGAGAGCTAGCTCATCCCTTCCACCCTGTGAGAACACGGTGAGACTGTGTCATCTGTGAGGAAACCTCACCAGACGTGGAACCTGCCAGTGCCTTGATCTTGGACCTCCCCAGCCTCCGGAACTTTGAGAAATAAATTTCTGTTGTTTATAAGCTACCCAGTTTGTGATGTTTTCTTATAGCAATCTGAGTGGACTAAGACAGATATTAAATTAATTTTTAAAAGAATTTTAACAAAATTTTTCATTGTTTTGAGTTGGAGAGCTAATGTAAATAAACTGGCATGTCATGAAAGGAAACCAGAAGCCAAAAGGAATGTGAAGAGTTATGTCTTGGTCCTGTCTGCCTGAAGTCGTTGACACACCAGCTATCTTTCCAAACCCCCATTCTTTGTTTAACAGGATAAAGAATATCTGAAATAAAAATGACAGTTGTTCCAGTTTTCCATGGGTACAGTTCTATTTGTTTCTTTAATCGAATCCTTTTGTGACTTATATTAGTTTCTGAATAGATGGAATTGATATTTAGAATTAGGAATTTCAAGATGTCTCTGAGAAGACATTGAAAGCAAAGCACATTTGTATAATGAACTAACCTCTTATAAAATAGCACCTATATTTGACTAAAAAAAATACAGCTAGAAATCTGAATGGAGAAAAATATTTAAGGCAGCCACAAGATCAACATAGATAACAAAGTACTACTGTTCTTACCACCTGGCAAACAGGCAAACAGGACAATTAATGAACAGCCAAAGAAGTGTCACAGCCTAAGGAGAAAGATATAACTCTTTTCCTCGTGTTTTGCTTATAACTCAAGTTGGAGACTACAGACCGCTATGCTGAACTGCCCAAGTGTTCTCTCTGGTGTTATATAAGCTGCTCCATTATTTCCTGAACAGCTTCCATACTTCCTGGAATTTCACAGCTGTACATGCTCCAGCTAAATCTGACCTCAGGAAGCCAAGCCTTCTACGTTAGCCTTCCAACTCCTGGTAATGAAGTTTTCCAACAGGAATTAATTATGACAAGGAAATGCAGCTGCAGCGTATTCACGCTTGCTGAGGTAAAATTTGAAAATAGTGTTGGTTTCTTCCATTCATTGAAATTCATTCATCCCCCCAGACAAAGATGGATTACTTCCAATCTTCTTCAGGAGGAGGTAAGGTAATACAGTAATGGTTAAAAACCAAAACATAATATGATAAACAGAAAAAGCCATAGATTTAGAATTTTTATGTCTTCATATGCAACGTGAAAATTTAGTTTTAAATGTTTCTGTAGTATGTATTTTTTCTCATTTTACCTCTTTTTATAAGACTACATTTTTTTCTCAGTCACATATATATATATATATATATTTATTTATTTATTTATTTCAAAATGTTATGGGGGGTACAAATGTTTAGGTTACATATATTGCCTTTGCCCCACCCGAGTCAGAGCTACAGTCATATTTCTTTTTCTTTTTTTAACTAACTTTTTTTTTTCCTTTCTCAAAAGCAATATTGATATTTTAAATTCTCAAATGTAAAATATGTGACCTCATATGATTTAGTTTAAGACAATAATTATTAGAAAGAGGACTCGTATGTTACGTTTTAAATTAAATAAGGAACATCGCCTTGGGTTTGTGTTCTAAATGTAGAAGTAGACTGTATCATGGTGAGTATCATCTATGCAACAGAAATTCTATCCTAACTGCTAGGAAATGTATCCTTGTAGATCAGAGCACTATTAGGGAATTTATTATAATAATATGTTGATTGTTTAAATAGTATTTTGAGGAAAAAAATCATAATTACATAAATGCTGAAAATACTTTTTACTAAATATAATCCTCATTCCTAAAAAAAAAAACACTTAAGAATATAGGAATTGATAACTGCTTTCTTAATATAATATATTGTATTAATATATGATTAGTCCTAAAGTCAGCATTTTACTTAATCAGAAAAGACAAAAAAACACTAGAGATACTTCTAAAATTAGGAACAAGAAAAGTATGTGCTATACTTCCATAGCTATTCAACACTGTATTAGAAGGTCTGACTCTAATGCAAGTAGACAAGAAACCACGATTAGAGTCATATGATTATTAATGAAGAAGAAAAATCTACTGGCAGATATGATAGTATACCTGAAAAACCATAGAGTACTGGTACTAAAACTAACTCAACCAATAAAATAATCTAGGAATGCAGAATGATATAAAATTAATGCACAGAAATCAATAGTCTTCTTATAATAAACAACAACTGATTTTCAGACATAATGGTAGAGAAAATCTCATTTACAAAAACAAAGATGATCAAATACTTAGGGATGAACTTTACAAAAAATCTGCAAAGCCTTTACAAGGCAAATTTTAAAATATTCCTGAACAACAGAACATTAGATTTGAGCAAATGAATAGACATCCTTTAGTCCTGACTAGGATGATTCAATACCATCAATATGTTAGTTCTCCCTAAGTTAATTAATCAGTTTAGTGCAATTTCAGTAATACAAATGTCAATAAACTTTTTTATGGCACTAAACATATCGATGCTAAAGTTCTTATGGAAGAATAAAAATGCAAAAAGAACCAGTAAATCACTAAAAAAGAAAAAAAACATTTCCAAAGGCAATAGCCCATCAGACTTTAAAACATTCTGTAAAGTCTCATAACTGAAACAGAATGACAGTGGAGCATGAGTGGACAGATGATCAGTGGAACAGAATGGAAACCCCAGAAATAGATCCACATACACGTGAAAAGAAAGTATGTGATCTAGGTGGCGTATTATATCAAAGAGGTAAATTTAATCATTTTAGTAAATGGTGTGGGGACAACTGAGTGGGGCAGCCATTTAAAAAAAGATAAAATTGGACCCTTGCTTAACACCATATATGACAATAAACCCAAATTCTGTCTTTTGGTAGGTATTAGCTCAACTTTTGGTTTAGTTTTTTTTCTTTACCTGTATCGCTTTGAATTATAACTAGACATTCTGAGGTCTTGCTCAGCCATAGATTCGGGCACACCTACATGAAGAATTTGGAGCTCCCCATCTGGCCCTGCCCTACTTTCATTTCCCCCTTGCCCTCCAGGGGCTATGGTTTCTCTCAGTTCTGTCTGTTGTCTTTTCCTCGGACAAGAAAGATCATAGGTTTTCTGTTAGAGTTTTAGCTGCGTGTGAGCAAAAACTTTAAGCTGTCATTATTTTGATACAAATTTATATATTTCTATGTTTCTGTTCTCATACTTTTTTAGTATTATTATGGTATGATGGTTGATTTAACTCTATTATCATCCAAATTATTATCCCTGACTTAACTATTATCCCCAAATGAGGAAAGGCAACTGCCCCAGGACCATATATTGAATAATCCTTGTGATGCCAACTTTTGCCTCTTGATAGCCTGCTATGTCATGCTACTCTAGATATCTTTAGTGTCAACTCCTCTTTATTATATGAACTTTTATTTTTATCTGTGTTCTTTGAAAACCAGTTCAATATGGGTGCGTCTTCAATCTTCAAAACATAGGTGATTAATTTTTTTATTATAAAGTTGCAACAGCTATGCAGATATCTAAAAGTTATTTTAGTGTCAACGTCTTTCTTTTGAGTGGCTAATGTTTTTGTAAACTTCAAAAGACCCAGTATAATTTAGTTCACAGTCTATAGAATCCTTTTACTATTACTTCACTGGCACTGATGTTACTGTGGTTGTATTTTCCCAGCCCAAGCTTTTGTTTAATTCTCAGAATCAATACATTTAGTTTCAACCTAGTTCCCCTAATTATCAGAAATAATCTGTGTGGCTTCCCATGAACCTCCTTACCTCTTCCCAGTAAATGTCTGGAAAGCTGCTATATTTTGTGCCTAGAAAGCCAAGCAGCTAGTTATAAATAATAATCTCCACAGATGAAATGTAAAATTATGCTTACATCATTTACAGTTTGTAAATCGGTTACCCATATGTAATTACATTTTGACTTGTATGATTTCAGAGACAGATAGGTTTTAGATGGCTGATGTTTTATTTTCAGATTAAAGCAATTATTTTACATGACTCCACATTTGAGGACAAAAATGGGAGTAAGCAATTTGTTTATATATGACATTTAAAAATAAAGAGACTGGAAGATAATGAAAAAAGATGAAAGGCTTTTAGAGAATCACACCTAATACATTATCTTCTTTATTTTACAACTTTACCTCTTCATAAATTCAGAGAAGTTTGTACAGTAGGTTGAGTGAAGGAGTCTTGAAAGTCAAATTATTCTTCTACATAATTTCAAAAAGTCACTTACAACTCATAGATAGATAATAGATAGATAGGTATTTTCATCTTTAATACCGCTCTTACATACACCCACCAGAATGCTGTAAGTAATAGCCCAAGGAAATGATTATAGGTCCCTTTATAAATAAATGTGTGGCACAAATACAGCATCTAAAGTGAGACAAATATAATGTATAATCTAAGTACAAAGTGTGATACAAATATTTAATATGTCAGGAACCTAATCCTGTAGGTGTTCAGAGGTAAACAAAAAATTCAAATAAATGTGCTGTGCTGGGAAGCATCCCTTCATGTCCCACTGGGTTGACTGAAGGCATTAAAAAATGCTGCCTCTTATCTTAACATGGAAAACTACACCTGCTGTGATTGTTCCTTAATGAACCAGCCCTTAAAAATTTCAGCCCAGTGACTCAAAGTTGACTAGGAACTGGGTAGAGAATAGCCCCTCTAATTTTCTCTAAATTTAACAGCCACTAATTGCATTGCAAGACCCCCCTCCTTTGCTGATTACCTTTAAGTGCTCTATGAGATAAGGTGCTAATGAGATTTTCAGTCTTTCTTTTTTTATTTTTAATTTTTTTTTTTTAGCAGCACTATTAAGGCTGGTGTATTATGCAAGACTTACTCCACTGACTCCAGTTTCTTTTCACATGTATACAGAGGTGATTTTGTTTTATGGAAGATGAGGATTAATTCTCAAGTGAAGATGTTTTATTTCTATCATTAATGAACAAATTGCTTTTTTACAAGGCTTGGCTGTAAGAGATTAGCTATTCCTTCCTGGTTATTTAGAGGCCCTTCAGGCTTTCTTTGGGGATCTCATTACTTTCTGCAGCAGCTTCAAAAAGAGATTAAGGAGTCCTAAAGGATGCTAACTTATACATAAACCTGAATATGTTATTCTTCTTGGAAAGAGAATGGGGGAAGAAAACAGAGGTATGTTGTTGGAGGGCACATAAAAAGCTAATATATTTTATCCATGGGAGGGTTGTGGCACTTAATTCTACTATTAAACACTCATGAACAATTTGCTTCATTTATTGGACTTTTAAAAGCTACTAGAATGTGAGTAGTAGATATTATAAAAATGATTTTATGTAATTTTCTTGATTATCAATTCATTAATAACTACTATGCTTCTATTTATCATCATCAGAATTGTTACCATGATTATCATAATGATTAACATTTACTGAACAATTACTATGCCCCTAGCACTATGCTAAGGGATTTACACTCTTCATTTAATCCATTGAATAATCCCGTGACATTATTCACATTGTTATCCCCATTGATAATGAGGAAACCGAAGGTCATATAGGAAGTAAGTGGTGGAGGCATAAATGGAAACCAGGTCTGTCTGACTTCAGTTCCCCATCATGCAACATTCTAACCTATTTCGTTTTCAAACACAAGGATAGAAACTCAGAAGTCACCCTATTAAATACGTAGATTGAGACTAAACTTTGTTACTGAACCATCCATTTTGGTATCAATTAGTCACAGTGCATTTGGAGTCAAATTTAATGGCAGCTACTTACTTGATTGGTTGAACAAACCTACAATTTGATTAACCAGGCAGTGCTGTCATGGGTTTGCTTCTAGTGAAATTTAGTAATCTTTAACCTGTGAACTGTGACATCAGAACTTCCTATCTGACAGTAGCATCACTCTTTGTTTATAAGGGGATCAGTACTTTATCTTGAAGTTACGTTCATGCAATCAGATCATAAACCAACTTACTTAGACCTTTGGTGGAGGGGCATAATGACCGAAGCTGGCTTCTGAGCAAGGCTTCTATTAAATGATAAGATTTTGGAGATCTATAACACAGGGTGTATTGTCATGATATATCCTAAAATTTCCAAAATACTTACCATTGAGTCTGAGATTATAGTACCTGGATAATAGTTTCTCAAAACAATTATAAGTATTTTTGTAAAAAATATTCAAAGGGAATAGAACATATATATTATACACTCATATATGTAATTTATTTATGTATTTTATACATTGTATATTATACACTACATTATTGTATGCTATCTACTATAGACATTAATCATTTGTCACGTGTTAAGCAAATATGTTAGGTGGATTTTTTAAAAAGTCGTTATTTATTTTGCTTAATATTTTAAATTTTAATAGAGTCAAATTTATCAATTACTTGTTTTAAGATGTGGGTTTAAAATTTTTTTAAATTTCCCTTTCTTTTTTTAGACAGCCACAGAGCTATGATGTATGTGGGCTTTTTGGTTCTATTTAAAAAAACCTTTCTTATTTGGGCATAATAGATACTCATATATATTTTCTCCAAATGATTTAAATTTTTGGTTGTGATATTTCAATTTTTTATCCTTTTGGAAAAATTTTATAATGTAAGAATTCAATTACATATTCTTCCTTTAATGGAAACTGCTGCAGTCCCGTTTATTAAATTTTCAATTATTTTCTCTGCTTTCAGATGTGTATAAATGTAATTATGAGCTCTTTATTCTATTGCACTGGGCCTCTTCTTTTTCCCTCTTCCTGTGCTAAAATAACTCTTGATGTCTACCCACTTCAAAGGTGCCGTGCTTCTTCATGGTTGTTCTTCCAGAAACATTTAAAAATCAGTTTTTAAGTTCAACAATGACTTCACTCAAATTTGGGAGTTGGGTGAGTGTTACATGGACTTTACACATCAATTTGGAGTGAATTGATATATTTAAAGTATACCCATGAACATGGCATTTTTCTTAATTAGATTGATATAATGAATCTTAATAAAATATTTAAAATTTTACCAAAATAAGTCTTGTCCATCTTTTGTAAGATATGTTTATGACACTTGTATATGATATATGCTATTACATGTAATATATAATACATATTACATTATATGTAGCATGTGAATAATTATATATAATATGCATTTCAAGATAATATATATTTTAACAAACATACATTTGCTACTATAAATTATACAGAAACACCCATACACTTTGGGAAATTCAAAGAAAACTTCCAAAATATCTTTCCAATACTTTCTTGCTCTGTAGGGAAATGTAATTAATATTTATATTACTCATATTTCTAGCAATCCTCTTAAACTCTTTCATTAATTCTAAAATTTTACCAAATGATTCTTCTTTGTTTTCACACAGACAATATCATATGTGGATGATAATTTTGCTTCTTCCTTTAAAATTTTTACATTGTATTCACTTTTCTCAGATTAATTAAACAATTCGATGGAAATGGTCTTATTAGCTCTTTTCCTTGTTCTTGAATTTATCAAATGCCTAATAGAGGAATATGACACCTATGTTAAAATGGAAAATTTATCACCCAATCATAAAGTTGGGTTAGTTTTATCCCCAAATTCTTCAATTTATATGATATGCAATTAAACACTTTTTTTAAAAAAAATCATCTGAAGACCTATCTCCTGGAGATTTCTTCATCTCTCCATCTGAACTGGGTCAACATTCTGGCACTTTACTGCGTTGCTTAATAGGATATACCATGTTTGGTTCACTTATCTTTCTTTCTCTTGAATTATGAACTTTATTTCATTAAAAGATTCTTTTAAAGGTAAATATTTTCCTTGCATTTCTAGAAATGTCTTTAACCTCTCACCTACTGGCATGATAATTTAATCAATATAAATTCAGATTCTCTATGGACTTGATGCTTTTGCAAAAATCTGAGGTTATTATAGTATTTTGTTTTTATAAAAAAAATCTTTGTACTTATCTTTAAAATCATTTAGATTTTTTTAACATCCACAGATTTAAAATGGAATTTAGAAGTAAGCAAAAAAATTGTCTTTGGTTCCCTTCTTCAAGTTGTATGCAATTTATGTGTAGAAATTTATTTTGTGTGGTATGAATGTTATCCATCTACTGAAGCTTTTTAACCTTTAAGAATATAGGAAGGAACTCATTTTCATGTGTTGTGTTTTTAACTTCGAAAAAAAAAATCTCATGCAAGAAACTGTAGATATGGAATTAACAAAATAGATGGTAGAAGATTAGCATCTTAACCATCTTGCATGAATTCCTTCCACAACATGTATTAATTTTCTAAGTGGTGTTTTGCAGTGAATTTTTTTATACCAAAGGTGTTTTTATATAGAAACAAAGTATTGGCCATTCTTTAATGTTATAATTAACACTGAGGATCCATATTTCAACCAATTTTCTGGCCCACAATGCATTCCAACGAGAGTTTTATTTGCAATTAGGTGTCAGTAGGAGGTGAAGCCGACTACAAATACAGAAAAAAAATTATTACAGATCCTTTCTGCCAGAAATATAACCTTCTTTTTGAAAAAATGAAAGATAAGCATTCTAATTGTATCACTGAATCATAAGACTGTTGAAAATACATTGGCAAAGATGAAAGCAATTAAATGTTCCTGCTAAACCTGTTGTTTGTATTGCAGGCTGTTTCTTAGGTTTGGTTAACAAAAGATAGGATCATATAAGAGACAGAGATGATAAAATGTATTCAGTCTTCCAGTGTAAAACTGTTCTTTTCCTTTCATCGTTTCATTGTTTTTTGTTTGTTTTGGGGGGGTTTTTTTCACACTTTCTGAATAAGCACCCGTTAAGTAGTAGGACATTTATATCATTCTCCATAATTTGAAGTTGTATCCAAATAACCCTATGGGGGATGGAGACCCCTCTATTGAGATGGGACAATTTGCCACCTAGTGATAAAGATGTCACAATCATTTTTCTTTGCATTTTCTCTCTAATTTGCAATTCCCTCCCACCCCCATATCCAACAACATCATTAGAAGGACTAGGAACTATTGTCATGCTAGGAATCTTAGCCATATGTCATAAAAAAGGATCATGACCTGTGTTTTTGCAGGAATGGAAATGGAGTAAGCTGTGATGAGACTAGGAAGGCACTCTGAATTTTATTCTGAGTGCCCCAAAAATACAAACACATATTGCTTCAGCCTCCTTCCAAAATTTGCTTATTTCATTTTCCTACAAGATGAAGTAAGTAATTTCTTGTAAAACTTTCTCCTTGCTGGGAAAAGCCAACCACATGGAGAAACTAAACATATCAGCTAAGAAGAAGCAAAAATAAAATACATTGAAATATCCTGTAATCTTTCCTCCCAGAATTTTCAGCATGTTGGTATATACTCCTCCAGATTTCCCACATGAAATTTTGATTGACCTATGTATTTCTGTATCTATATATCTGCCTGTGTGTATATGTATCTAAGGATGAATTATTGAATGATAGGTGACTGAATTTGGTGGACTCAATGCTATGTGTTTAAATTCTGCTTAAATTTTTATAAACATTTTCCACTGTCTCCAGCTAACATTCAATTCATATGAAGCACATGTATTTTGAAGTCTGAAAAAACAGTAGGTAGATGGCCAAAGCAGTCACTCATCCATTCACTAACTAACCTATCATTTAATGCACCCATACTTCACATTGACTTTGTGATTAAATTGTGAATAGTTTATTTTACATTTTTATGCAAGTCTAAATTTATAAATATTTATTATTTCCATTAATAAATATTCTTGAAAGCCATAATTATTTTTCAAGGTGTTTTACTAATTTGGGGGCTATAAAAGATTCTCTGTCTTCAAAAACTTACAATGTAGCTGAAGAAGCAATTCTTGTGCATAACAAAACAAGCAAACAAAAATCACTGTTAAGACTACACACTCTAAGGGAAAAACAAGCAACATCATCAATTAATGCTACCAGGTTCAGATAGGCCAAAATCATTTAGGAAAATTGGGATAAACTCACTGTCAGAAACTTAACTGGGTCTTAAAGAAAAATAAAAAAGGAAAGTGCTATTTCATTTTTATAAATATACAAATAAAATTACATATACTTATAAAATTTACATGTAGTTTTCTAACTCAATATACATGCATATGAGAATATATTCATGTTTTTCTAAATATAATATAAACTCTATAAAAAGAAATACCACTATTAGTAATATTCACCTTAGGGGATGGGATTGTGCAGAGGGATTATTAACTTTCACATATTATTTTAAATAAGGCTATATTTTATTTTATTCTAGAAAACAGAATATTTATAACATTAAAACAAACTATCAAAATCAATACTACCATTAAAACAAGGCTGAAGATGTTTATTTATTGATGTGGAAACACATCAACTATATGAGACCTGTCTGGAAAGTATCCAGCCATGTAATATGAAAAATATATTAATGATGGCTGGATACTTTCTGGACAATCCTCAGTGTGTGTGCGTGTGTGTGTGTGTGTGTGTGTGTGTATTTACTTTAAACATTATATATATGTTTACTTCCTATATGTAGTAAATATTTTTATATAATAAATATGTAGTAAAGATCTGTGGATGATGGATAGATGATGGAAAGATGAAGGACAGAAGTCTGGGTAGATGAATGGATAGAAAGAAAGATACATAAAGGTTGCCATTAAGGTTCCATATCTGAATGTAACACATCAGTATAGCACTCCTTTTTGTTCATGTTTCTATCTCCTTTGGAATTGTTTCCTTATGGTGCTCTCTTTCAATAATTCTTCTAAGTTGCCTCTGATACAAGTCATTTAGAAACTTATAAGTTTTTTTTTTTTCGTGAATCAGTATTGAAATATTTTCTCTCCTTTGACCAGAGGTATGCTACCACTGAATGCATATTTCTAGATTATTCAGTTTGTAAGAACAATGTCTCACTATACACTCTAATATCTGTCCCCATTGCTGGTACTATCATCTATTCAAATGCTGGAAATGGGATAAAAACGTATCCACAGGCTATTAATATTGCTGTACTAAAAATATTTCTTTTCAAATAACATCTTAGTTTCAGAATGTAGTCATTGTATTAGTTAGCCACCATTATTAAATGCCAAAAAATGGTGATTGGTGACATTCGTTCCTTGGCAATACAAAATGAAGGAAAGCAGAGAAAATATTTTCCCAGAGGAGTATATTTTTGTTCTCTATGGAAACCAAAGCAGCCATGCCAAGATTCTATGTTTGGCATGCATTGCAGTCAGAACACCCAACTCAAAGTTTCAAATGTTCTTCCTTTTGATGACAGCTCTTCTGTCAGAGTTATGTGAGGACACCATGAAAACTTTTTACTGAAGTTATTACCAATTATATCCTGTTGATACAAAATTGAATGGTGAAAATGCCAATATATTAAACTTTTTAATTTGAAGATAGATAATTAAAGTTATGCTTTATAAAAATAATTTTCCTATTTAATTCTCCCATTTTTAGAAACAATATCTTCTGTACAAAGATCCTACAGCAAGTGCGCCAGAAACCATAAGTAGAAATGATTTTGCTAGCTATATATGGCAATTAGACCTTCATAATGGTTTTTATATTTGGGCTGTTCAACTAAAAATACAACTTTATTCATTTTTCCCTTTCTATCCTGAATATTTCATTATAATTTTAACATTGAATCAACTTTTTTAGAAGTCCATAGGTCTCTTAAATGTTTCTCAGTATCTAACTGCAAAACAAATTTTGTACCCACTCCAGGGTCACAAGAAATATCCATGCAAAGTTGTAGGTTTCTAAATTCTATATCAATCAGATACATTTAGGGGTAACATTTGCTGTAACAGTTGAAGAATTCACACTTACATAGATAATATGTTGACGTGAAAAATGGTTTTTAATAACCCAAGATGATTTCTGTATAAATTATGATTGGCATTTTTGCATATCTAAAGGGTAGACAACCAGCAATTTAATTTTAGGTTAACATCTTTTTACGTGACTTGTTGACATACTAGTAAAATTGTTAAATAATTTGTTTTCAGATTTTGCTCTGGTTTTGTTTAAAAAGTAAAATATATAAGATGAAAAAATTACAATACTAGTACTAGTGTTTATTAAATGCAATTTATATAAAGATGCAACTCATGCATAGTAAAGTAGTAAATTTTTGGTCTTAATCTGAAGATTATGTAAGAAATGCCAGACATGTTTAATCAAATATTGTACCTAAAATAGACTATAACTTGATATTTTGCAATTTATTTGGGCTCCTGGAATGCCCTATCACTTTCTTTCACATGCTCAATTTATAAATTATAACTTGTTACATATTCAGTTTTTTTATATATTTGCAGAAAAACTTTATACAGAACTGAATGTTGTCACAAGTATGCCAAGAAAGCTTAAAGCAGATTGTCTTTGATATTTATTAACATATGTATTTGGTTCTTTTTGTTTCTTTATGCTGATTATTTAGGTAATTAATTTTAATGAATTAGTAGTAAATAAGTCATTTTAGGAGGAGTTATGTTAAATTAAATGATACATGCTTATTAAATGTATGGGTCTTTTGCAAATAAAATACTAAAACATAAATTGCTGAACATAAATATAAATTTATTCTTTGCTTCTTTCATTTTATAGAAATATATTTGGGTATATTAATATACATAAAAATGTCATGGGTAAATATGTTTCCAAAAATTATAAAATCGTTCTCATCTGTAAAATACTGATATGTGACAGACAGCTCAAAATTATATTTCGCTTATCTAGTTGATCTAAGGAAAGATAATTGACTATCCTCAAATAATATTTAAGTTTATTTAAACAAGTATATGGTTATTTTGTTTTAGTAAATGTGATAAAATGTCTATAATAAATATTAATATTTTACTATAATTCTTAGAGATCATAAGTATTGTGTTTAATGATTTTCTATTTGTTTATGTAATATACAGTGTTTTACTAACTTTCTAATCTATATTGAGCATGAGCATTTATGTCTTCACTTCCAATACCTGCATTTTACTTGTGTGTTTTCAGTTATTTATTTACTGATTTTAACACATAGTTCTTAAGTGCTGAGCACTAAGGAGACAGTGGTAAACAGGGAAGGTTTTGCTCTCATGGAGAATACATAGTACTGAGGGATATAGATAATAAATACAAATTAAACTGTAATTGTATTTCAGTCAATATATATTATGAAGAAAAGAAAGAGTGACTGAGGTACAGCAGATCCCTGAATGACATTGTTTTGTTCAATATTGTCTCATTATAACATCGATGAAAAAAAAATCCTTCCCAGCCAGGGCCACTGTCAGTGTGCAGTTTACTCATCCTCCTCATGTCTGTGAAGGTTTTCTCTGGGTACTCTGGTTTCCTCCCACACCCTAAAGCTGTGCACATTAGATGAATTGGTCTGTCTACATGGTCCCAGTCTGAGCTGAGTGTGGGTGAGGGTGTGAGTGTGTCCTGGGGTCACACTTTGTACACTGAGCTGCCAGGACAGGCTCTTGCCCCCAGTGGCCCTGAGCTGGAATGAGTAGGTTGGAAAATGAATGAATGAACAGAAATTATTGTAAAATAAAAACTCATAAAGTCTGCACTAATGATACAAATGCACTACAATAAACGATTCAGTATGAAAGCGCTCAGTGAGCCCACCCTATTTGTGATTGTGAACTTCATGGTGGTAGGAGCTCCTGACAATCTTCTCACTGCAAACATTTATTCCTTGATTTAACCTACCACCACTAAGACTGGTGTTGGTCATTCCTTGATTCACCAAAAATTGGGTGAATAAGTAATCTTACTTATTTTTAATCTTTCTTCCGTGTGTGTATAGCAGCTCACATTTATATCCATGTTTAATATTAGAAGTGTTTTGGGTCTTTATTTAGAAATTTGATGATTTTTTTTTTGTGATCAGAAATCTCCTGTAGGAACTTAGCTCTTGTTTGTATCAATAGCCTGTGGTCAAATTGATTTCGTCCTACATAGTCTTCCTTAAAGTCGCAGTTTCCAAGAACCTATCCTTGGCATTGAGTGAGGACTTACTGTACTCATGGGAGTTGAGACCAGAGGGGTTGGAAGAAGCTGGGTCACATTGAATCTTGCCACTAGGGCAGAAGAAAGGGTGAAGAACCTGTGACCTTGGGGCCACGTGTGGACTTCTGGATCCTTGAGTGTAGCCTTTTGACTGAATCAGAATTTTGCTATATAGAATATTGCTATAGGCCGGAGACTGCCATGTGCTGCCTGCTCCCCCCTTTTGAATAAATGAGCTATCGCTGTTATACAACGCCTGCCCTTTCATTGTGTGTTGGGTAAATGGGAAGAAAATAACTTGTCTTTTTGGTTAACAGGACTTCAAACCAAGAGAAACCATACGCAAGCAACTGAACCAGGAGGTATCAACCCCACCTGGACCTGATAGAGATGCCGGTATCTTGGACCTCAGACTGTGGCAGTTTGAGGTCAGTGAAAACATCACTACACAGTCTTTGGCATTCTTATCGTTAAGCCATGAGGACAGTGTTTATTCTGTTTAAATAGAGACAGGCTTGGACTGCTTTGACCAACTGAGTATGCCAGTAGTGACCAATGGAATGTGACAAAAGGGATTCTGTGTGACTTTTGAGTCTAGGTCATAAAAGACCATGAAATTTCTGCCTTGTTCAATGGAGCACTTCACTGAGAGCCCTGGTTTCACTGTACAAACCCCCGAGGACACCACGCTGTGAGGAAGTCCAAGCCACATGTGTTTTTTCTTATATATTACAGCTGTCTTAGGCAAAGAGTGATATTAACTATAACTTGATATAATGATTTGGGAAAAAAACTTTGAGTGTTAATTTTTTCTTTCTGAATTACATTTTAGATAAATTTCTCCATTTTTTAGAACCTCAGAGTTCTGTGAAGAGCAACATACTAAAAAGAACCAAAGAAAATCATATTTGGGCATAGAGCATAATTTTTATCTTAGTTCTGGCTGATATAACAAAGTACTATAAATTGAGTGGTTTATGAACAACAGAAATGTATTTCTCATAGTTCTCAAGGCCAGAAGTCTGAGATTAGGGTGCCAGTATGGTCGTGTTCTGGTGAGGGCCCTCTTGCAGGTAGCAGCTGGCTGTCTTCTCTTTGTATCTTCACATGGTGGAAGGAGGATATAATACCTCTTGAGGTCCCCTTTATGAGGTTACTAATCCCATTCATTCATGGGAGCTCCACCCTGCTGGTCTATATACTTCCCAAAGGCCCCCCTGCCTAATGCCATCACTTTAGGTGTTAGAATTTCAACATATCAATTTGGGTGAACACAAACATTCAGTCCATTGCAGCTAGCTCAGAGACTTGCAAGGAAAATCCATTAGAGACCATGATCGTATAGGTAATAATCATATAGGCAATGATCATGTAAGTAATAATCCTCCACAGTATGTATTTAATGAAAAGAAAGTAAGAGCCAGTCAGATACCTGGGTTCCTTCCTTACTCTGTGATATGGTTTGGGTGTTTGTCCCTCCAAATCTCATGTTGAAATTTGATCCCAATGTTGGAGGTGGGGCCTATTTGGAGGTGTTTGGGTCATGGGAGTGAATCCCCCATGAATGGCTTGGGACCCTCCTCATGGCAATGAGTGAGTTCTCCAGTTCTCATGGTAGAGCTGTTTGATTAAAAGAGCCCGGCACCTCCTCCTCCTGTCTCTAGCTCTCTGTCTCACCAAGTGATACACCTGTTCCCTCTTCACCTTAATGCCTTTATTGAAAGTTT
The DNA here is from genome assembly GCA_004363605.1 of Indri indri. Classification (NCBI taxonomy): domain Eukaryota; kingdom Metazoa; phylum Chordata; class Mammalia; order Primates; family Indriidae; genus Indri; species Indri indri. Next base: position 17,462 of record RJWJ010008611.1, read on the forward strand.
CCTGAAGCCCTTACCAGAAACAGATGTTTATGTCATGCTTCTTGTACAGTCTTCAGAAATGTGAGCCACACAAACCTCTTCTCTTTATAAATGACCAGGCTCCCCGTATTTTCTTCACAGTGATGCAAAACGGACTAAGACACTCCGCCACTTAATTAACATGTAAAGTTCTCAGTTTTCTTCGTCTGTAAAATGAAGATATTTCTTAATATAGCATATTGTTTTAAAAATTGACTAGTATAAAATGTATGACTTTGCAAATTGTGTGTCTCTATAGCAATGGCAAGTGTTAGCAGCAGTGATGCCTTTGGATTCTGTCTCATTTTTATAAACCAGCATTCTCCACCTTGTTTCAAACCCCTAATTGTGTCATCTACTACTTCATACACATCACCAGGAGGGCTTTCCATGTACAGACTGCTGGTCCGGTTGCCAGTGTTTCTAATTCAGTAGGTCTGTGGCAGGGACCTTAGAATTTGCATTTCTAACAAGTTCCTAGGTGATGCTGATACTGCTAGTCAGAAGACAATATTTGAGAGCCACAGATCTAGCAGATGAAGTGAATTAGAATTTTTTTTTTAAATAAGCAATAAGCACAGTGGGAATGACTTCTGACCATGTTTGGGTGGAGCTCTGCCCAAGAAACAGGTGAGCTTGTTTATTCTTAGGATGTATTTCTTTTATGTTTTTGATTATTTACTTTGCTTTTGGTAAAACATCAAATTTGAACAAGTGAAATAGTTCTTTTCATCCATAGAAAAAGTATGGTTGTATCTTTCAAAGTCACAAATGTAAGCCTATGAAGCCAGCAATTTTACCTGGCTTTATTCATTCTTTTATTTTACCTAGCATCTAGAAAGTACTTGGTATAAAATAACTGTTAAATATGTATTTGGAGAAAGGATCAATGGAACATTATATTTAGACATAAAATGAAAATAGAGTAAGTAAAGTTATAGTAATAAAAAGCTCTTTATTAATTTAACTTACTAATTTTATTATTTTTAATAATTTTTCAATTTAACAAATTATCTTCTGAAAGGGCATTTAGTAGAAATAATAATAATAATAAAGTGCAACTAACATTTTAATGCTTATATTAATAATATATCAGACACCATTTTAAATGCATTAACTTCTCTAACGCTAAAAACCACCCTATAAAAGAGGCATAAAAATTAACTTTCTATTGCAGATGGTTAAGCCAAGGCACAGAGGATAAATTACCTATTCAAATCATGCATATTTATACATTTCCTCACTTTAAAAATTATTTGGAGAGGATTATAAGAAACATAGAGTAAATTATAAACACAGACAATTCGAGGACTATGAAATGTAAATTCAAACAGAAAGTCAAAATTTCAAGGTTTGTTGGGAAAAAAAGGCAGAGAGATTGGGGGTGCACAGGCAGAACCCGCAGGGGAAAAAAAACCCATTCAAGATGTTCACAAGTTCACACACTCACCCTCTTCCTGCAGAATAGCCTGGGGTTTGCCTTGCTTGTTTGGATACCAATCTCACCTGGTAGAGAAAGTTGCTCTTACTAGAAGCTATAATGAAGAGAACTTGCAGAATTGAAAGTGGAGTGAAAAGAGGGGATTAACTTGTGGCCAGCTACTCACTACAATAAATATAAACAAAATAAATATAAAAAGCACCAATATGAAGCGAATGTCAAAGAGGCTGAGTGATCAGAACAGAAAACCAGGAATGAGTAATTTGTAATTTGAGAGAAGATCTGGGCACCTTTCTGGGACGAGTGCCAGCCCCAAAACTAGACTTCTCAGAGCTATGTGTGGTGTGTTGAGTGGAGAATAATTGCTATGCTTCGAGTGTTTGTGTCTCTTCCAAAATTCATGTTGAAACTTAATCCCTGGTGCAACAGTTTTATGAGGTGAGGGCTTTAGGCGGTGATTAGAGGTGGGATTAGCACTGTTATAGAAGGGCTTGCAGGGGTGAGTTCAGTCCCTTCTGCCCTCTGTCCCTTCCGTCTTATGAGGATACACTATTCTAGGCACCATCTCGGAAGCAGAGAGCGGCCCCTCCAGACACTGAACCTGCCAGCACCTTAATCTGGGATTTCCCAGCCTCTAAAACTCTGAGGAAATGAATTTCTATCCTTTTTTTTTTTTTCATTATAAGCCTTTATTGAAAACCCTTAGGAGTAACAAAACGGGGGCAAATGTTCTGAATTTTATCAAAGACCTTAAAGTTGTGGCTCCAAGTCTGCTTCCCGTTTGAAGGAAAGGAAGAAGCTTAGGGGTTTTAACCTTTAATTCTTATTCTTAAAACTAGAAATCTCCAAACTTTCCTTTCTTCCCATCCCCTCGCCCTCCCAGCTTCTCACTCCAGCTTTGGAAAAGGCTCCAGGGTCTTCACTGTTTCATGCATTACCGCCCATTGAATGAGTCATTCGTTGTCCTTGTTCAAGCTGTTTTAGCAGTAAAACAAAGACAAGCTAACTTTGATGCACGATGGATGGAAACAAATTCCCTTTATCAGAAGAGACTTTAAATATTGAAAAAATGAGAACTACTAGGAAGAGGTAACTTCCTTCAAAAATTGCCCATCCCCAGTAGCTGGATTTCTTTTTATGGCTCTGAGAAGAATGAACCTTCTGGGACAGGCCCTTATCTTACCATAAATTCTAATACATCCCAATTTTAAAAAATTCAACTTCTATTTTAAAATTTAAATATATTCAGGAGGTTTAAATGCCAGTTACTTGTTATGTCATATTGTGAACTCTCTTTTTTTTTCCTTCCCTCCCTTCCTTTCTTCCATCTTCCCACTCACAGATACTTGCTTGGCATATGCATTGTTTCAGGTCCCAGAGAAACAGTTGAATGGGACAGAAAGTGTTCCTAACTCCATGGACAATTTTTAAAATACTCGATTAAATAAATAAATCTTTTAACATACTTATAATTACCCAGTATCAGGTATTTTGTTACAGAAGCACAAACAGACTAAGAAAGTAATAATTGTAAGAAAATATACACATACAGTTGTTATTTTTATCATTCAGAGAGTGTTTATTGAGTATCTATTTACACTGTGTTTTCAGGGGACTAGCCAAAAAGATACTTGAAGATAATGATTTACACAGTCATTAAGGGAAGGAGCCGTAACTAATCATCTTTATTTTCTCCCATATGCCTAGCCCTGTGTGTGAAGGAGGCATTCAAAAAAATATGAACTGAATGACTGAATAAAATGAAACTTAATACTTAAAAAATATGATCTCACAGAAATAAGCAGACATCCATAAACAGCTATAACATGAGATATATTAAACATGTCAGAAGCTCAGAAGTAGAAAGAAATCACTTACACATGGGGTCATAAACAAAATCTTTATGACAGAGGTGAAATTTGAACTATGCCTTGTCCAGATCCATAAATTATTAAGGTATTTACGCTTTAACATATTATTTTTTCTTACTTGAATGGATTCTATTCTCTACAGATAAAATATCTTTGCAAGGATACATAGCTTTTTCTGACTGTTTTTATTTACACCAAAACATATGACATTATTTCTATCACTGGTGTTTTAATTCAGTTTGACCGGGTGATAATGTGGAACAGCTCCTGTGTGATCCACTCTCTTCTCATGAATGGGGTGGTTAAAAAAATGATTTTACTAAAGCTCTGCCATTTGTAAGTTGAGCTCTTTTCATAGTAGCTGGTAATGCTCCATTATTTATATATATTATTGCTGAAGTTTGATTTCAGCTGGGGAATAAAATGGGCATATCAGAAATACTGTGTTTCTAAGCCAATGATTCTCCTGGATACGTGAACTGAATTAAGTTGAATTGATCCTGTGTGATTTTCCTACTTCATCCCAAATGCAAATGATGGCTAAAGTACTATCCATACGAGAACCCAAACATTTCATAAGTCTCACATGCCCAGAGAGTTGTTAACAATAAACGAACTGAGGAAACTTGCAGACTAAAGAAACATCTCATGGACAAGACAAAATTGAGCCTTTTAAAATTATTCTGCTATGTTCAGATGAACTTGTCTGCCTTGTTTTAATAATTTAGTATTTGTGCAGCCAGAACAACGGGTACATTAAGTTCTCTGTTGAAAGATTTGCTGAGGGGACACTTATTTCACATTGTGTTTTTATTATATTTTCTATACTTTTCAGTTACATTTGACGGATTTTAGTAAGTACTGATCTCAGCACTGAGGTAATTACTGAAGGAGGAAGAAGAAAACACATGTTGTCACAAATATGAAGCTAGTCTTGACTCCTCGGGGACATACATCATATTCTAGGTATCTCTGACTACTAAAAATATAGCACAGTACTTCCTTAGTAAAAGATATCTCTTTAATCTTTATGTTGGAGGACTGAGCTATCTTCCTTCCAATGAATGAGGCCAAAAAATGTACAAGGATACAACATGGATCATGAATACACGAAGCCATATATAATATGCCACATTTCCATGCAGTTTTACTCTATTGCTGAATTACTTATGTCAGGTAGTCACAAATCTATAAATAATTATTATTTTGCTCTATACCTATAATTTGGAACAATTGCTTGATGTGAAATTATTTTTTGTTTCTGTAGTATCTTCTGGATTTAGGGTGATCTGTCTCATGCAGAATAGGCAGTGGGCACGCTGTCACGTAACACTGATCAGTCTGTACAACATAATCTTCGCGTTTAGACTGAATACCTTCTATATGTACCATCTAATAAATAAAATAACTCTATAAACTCTGACCCAACACAAAAATAAAAATTCTACATTATTGAACCAGAATCACTCAGAATGGTCTATACTTCCTATTACACTCAAACCAGAAAATTGATGCTGATTTCAAAGAGAGTTTTCCAAGGTTTCAAATTCATATAATTTGATGACACATGTATTAAATATATGAGTAAACACTCCCCAACTGCAGCAGAAACATTTTTTGCTAAATTTATGAACATGTGATGTGCATCTGGGAAAAGTAAATCAACTAACAGAAGAACTTAGTTTAACTATCTGTAAACACCTGGATTTCAGAAAGGTATCATTTACACCAGAATAATTGACCTGACAATTTTATAATGCTAACTCAGCGTACTCGTAGACTCTGAATCCAGGTTCATACAAGAGCACTTGGCCAGGTAGCTGGCACAGGTCAAACGTAGCCCAGCATGAATTTAAGTGAACTACAATTCGTTTATATTTAACACACACACACACACACACACACACACACACAAACACAAACCAAGAGAAGAAAACAACTTTTTATCCAAGTGCTTTAAAAAGATTTAACAGCCTTAGTTACATTTCATACTGTTGCTTGACAGGTCAAGGCTTTGCTAATATTTGATGTTTCTAGATCATTATTTTTATTGCTGTTAATGGACAAAGAGGTTGAAACACATAGAGGAGCACTGCTCAAAGGGTTAGCATTAATAGAAAGTCCAGAGGAAGAGGATTAATTTGAACATAGCTGGTATTCATGTCTCTTACCTTATTTGAGATAGTTGAGAGGGATGACGTTGTACAACTACTGTGTTCTGTTGGACACTCCTTTACTGTCCAGATCTCTGCCACTAGCCAGACGTGATGAGTCCTCTGGGAGGAACTCGTAGGGCAAGCATATTTTTAAACAACAAAAATGCTGACAGTCTCAGAATGGGGGCTAAGTATTCACTATGAACTGTGGTTCTTCATTGGGTCAGGTGTTTTTGCAGTAAAAATGGCTTTGCAAACATTCTGTGGCATCATCAGAGGCAACCAGGAAAACGTTCCTTTCTCAGCAGTAGCACTGTAGCATCCTGACCCATAAACCTGTTGTGTTGCACAGTTTCAAAATCTTCTGTTTTCTGACCATTTATAGATGGTAGAAAGCTTCAAATAATCATTTCCCCCCCCTTTGGGTTTCAGATGGCCTCATACAGCTTTAACAAGATCCCTGAAGAACCCAATTGAAAGAGATAAAGTGGTGTGTGTAGGCACATCTGTTTTATGAGTAGATGAGAGTCAGTGCCAAAAGTGTTTTCTAGATATTTTAAAGGAATTTAAACAACAGGCATTGTTTCATGCTGAGTCTTCAGTGCAAAATACAGGCTTTTGGGGAAACTTTTGTATATAAAAAACAATTAACTATTTGGAAAGTAATATGTATCAAATATTTAACTGTAAAACAAAAGCATAAAATGTCCATGACAGAATTCCCAGACATCTTTGATAAATATGCTTCACAACTTAATCTCTTATTTTTTTCCTATAAGCCGTTAGCTAATCGGGGTGATTTACACTTTGGAAGATTTAGTATGTTCTGTCTATCTGTTTTGGCTATAACTTTAACCAAAGACTAAAATAACCAAAAAATATAAAAACAAAGTAGCATCTGTAACATTTGTCTATTATTAATTATGATTACACCTCATGAATGGTGGCAAATGAAGTTAAGAGACATGTATGGTGAAGGGAACAATAGTTTCCTCCCTTTTACAAATAAGATAATTATTAGGAATATTTCATTTCTGACATAGTCATCATTGGTTTGGAAAGAAAACATATACTTAAGTGCAGATCTTTTCAAAGAAGAGAAATGACTCATTCCGAGGCCCCTAACTTATATTCTGGAGTGAACTGAAGGTTATCTACCAAGACAGACTTTCAGCAATGGCCTAACCTAGGATCATTGGTGACCAACACCCGTGAATGATTACCAGGAAAGAAAATTTAAAGAAGAGGTTCTTTGGGCTGAAACTTTTTTTGTGTCCAAACCATGCTGGATTATTGAGAAGGAAGAAAGAAGCTTAAACTGAAAAATGTTTGTGTGTGTGTGTGTAAAATGATGTTAGAGATTTGGAAAACTATGAAAAAGACTCTTGTGAGAAATTTCCACATCAAATCTTTAATGGAGAATAAGTCATATCAAGATTGAGAAAATTTTCAAGAAGTTTGAGAGACAGAATAAACATCCCTGGGATTATCTGGAGTGGAGCCTGTGGCATGATAGACAGTAACGTATCTGTGGGCAAAGTTGGAGATAGGCAAGGTCCAACTGATATAACAGGTTAAGGAGATGTCCCAAGAAACCCTAATTCCCCTTCTCTGCACGAAAGCTCAGTGTACAGAAATGAACATTTACTTTGCTCCCATATTGATATCTCACCTTGCTTTTTTTAATTTTGAAGGATTTAGGGGGTACAAGTGTTTTGGTTACATGGACGAATTGTATAGTGGTGTTGTCAGGGATTTTAGTGTACCTGTTGCTTGAATAGTATACATTTTACCTGATAAGTAGTTTTTGATCCTTCACCCATCTCCCACAGTCCCCCCTTCTTAGTTTCATATGTCCATTATTCCACTTTGTGTGACCACATATACCCATCGGTTAGCTCCCACTTATAAGTGAGAATATACGGTATTTTTTTTTCCATTCCTGAGATACTTCTCTTAGGATAATGGTCTCTAGTTCCATCCAAGTTGCTGCAAAAGACATTTCATACCTTTTTATGGCTGAGTAGTACCCTGTGGCGTGCGTATGTGTGCACGTGTGTGTTCGTGTGTGTGTGTAAATATATCTAAAATACATTTCCTTTATCCACTGCTCAGTTGATGGGCACTTAGATTGATTCCATATCTTCGCAATTGTGAATCATGCTGTGATACACATTCGGACGCAGGTGTCTTTTTACTATAATAACTTCTTTTCCTTGTGTTACTTCAAGTGTCCTTGCTTTCAGCTAGGCCTGTAGACTTGATTTCAGACTTAATCTACATCTATCCTGAGACTGAATTTGGTCACTTATAGGAAGCTGTCTCACCTGCTAATGATGTCACTGTCACGGTTTCCTTGGCCTCCCCTCTAGAATCCTTCAATCTTCTGGTTGAGCCAAAGTAAATTCAACGTGATGGCCGGCTATTACACAATGGGTTTCTAAACAGGATGACTGTTTGGAAATTTGTAATCCTTTGTCGTGTCTGCCTTACTGATGCTCCAAAAAACAGTCAAGCAATTAGGACCACTGTGTTTCTGTCTCAGAAAGGAGGTATTACGCTAGGATTTTCTTTGCCTATCAAATCACTACAAAACAACTCAGCTCCTTGGTACCTGTGTCTGGCCCTGCTCTGTGTTACCAAGTTGCTCCTTGGCCAAGACAGTTGAGGAAGGACCCTGTGAACCCATTGCTGCCTGCTGGCTTGTTAGTTAAACTTCTGTCGTCAACACTGTTTTAAAGGGGTTGATGCCTGGCTTTCCAATGGCTTTCATTTTGATAACACAGAAAATATACCCTGTGTTCCCCTCTCCACAGCCACCTCCCCACCCTCCAAATTTATACTAAATAGTTTAGGGCCTCCACGCATTGGTCAATATGGTATCAGTATCAGAAACATTTTTTTTCTTTCTGTCTTTCTTTTAATAAAATGTTACCATGTTCAGAGAACAGTGGTAACCGAAGGCCTAGTATCTAAAGGCCCATTTTGAAATCCCAAGCATGCGAATGCAAGTTTGGAGGAGCTGGTTAGGGTGAAATCCCCCCACATGAGGAAAGGGTAAATTGGGAGAGATAGGAGAGGGATTGGGTCTGGGAGCCGCACGGGTCAGTGTAGTGAGGCAGGAGCTTAAAAGGGAAAAAAAAGATAGTGAAGGAATGAAGGTTCTACCATCCCGAAACATGCCAGATTGGTATATTGATTATTTTGAGTTAAAAACATTGGAAAAATTATGACTTCAAAAAGAACAAGCTGACCTAGCTCTTCCTACGTGCAGCAGGTGATAAAGATTCCCCTGGGAGGAGTAGCCTCCCCATACCAGGGTGAGAATATAGTTGTTAGCACCAGAGACTTGTAATTAAAGGATACAGTGGATCTGAGTGACTATACTTAACAAAATAAACTTTATCTTCCACCTGTTTTACACTTCTCCTATGTTTTTCTCCCAGTGACCCTCCTGGACAATTTACTGCCCCGGCCAGATTTTTCTTTGTCCTGTCATTTCTTCCCAAATTTATCGCTCTTTGTCTAAAAAGTATAAAAGCATCTTGCTTTGGCCACTTCGTCAGACTTCACTCTCTTGTGAAGATCCCCATGCACTGTGTAAAATGAATACAATGTATCTATTTTATTAATCTTCCTAGTGTCAATTTGGCTTCTTGATCCAGCTAAAGATCACGCTCCAAGGGGAGTTGAGGGTGGTCTCTGGCCCCTCCCACAGTGACTTGGCTTCAGTTCCACAATGTGGCCAGAGCCCTGAAAGAAAAAACACATCCAGTGAGGATTTTGAAGTAATTTACTGAGAGGGGAGAGATTTAAAAAAAAATGTCTTCTCTACTTTGCCTTCTGAATCTTCTGTAAATTCTTCATTGTTCACTAGCATTTCTAGAGCCAGGGAGCCACGTTGGAGCCGTGCACACTGGCACTGAAATCTCCTTGTGCTTGGGCACTGGGTAGGGACAGACTGTAGGCCAGCACAGCCCACATCTGCGGGGTCAGATAGGGGAGAAGCCTCGGGAGCCGGAACCCTAACCTGGTCCTGCCACTTGGTAGTTCACAGAGCAAGTGGCTTCACCTCTGTGTGTTACAGTCTTAATTTTCTCATCCATAACATGAAGATAATAATCATCATACTCTCAAAGTTGTGAGATTTGAATGTCAGTACATAGAGTCAGGCAGACACGGACACATAATGAACATCTAATCAGTTGTTCTGTGTATTTTTAGTTTTGTGTGCTCTTGACTTACACGATTGTTTGACTCTCGTCATTAAGCTCTTTCAATATAGTTGTTCTCATCTTAAAAACATTTGTTGATGCAATGGAGTTATACATAAAGGACAGAGCTGTAAAGCACATAAATGCTGTTTTCTAACTAATGAACCCAAATCTCTCCCTACCGCTTAAGTCACTTAAAACCCAATGTAGTCACAAGTTCATGTGTTTATTTGATGAGCCTTCTTTCTGTGCCTAATATCTACTTTTCTAACTATTATAATATCATTAAATCAGAGTATGCTTCTTGGAAACTGCTCTGATGGTTGTATTAAATGAAAATGTAAGTGAAATCTTAACTAGACATGTCTGACTTTGCTAAGTTTGGAAAACTCAATGCAGTAAAACAGATAGAAAGTCCTCTTGTTAGGAAGGAGAAAAGACCAACAATTCATGAGAACCTTTTCAAGTTTACATGAAATCTAATTTAATTTAATCACCACAGGGAAAAAGATGTTACCATATCTATATTATAAACATGAGAAAACCTTCTTCCTCAGCTTTAAAATTAGGCAGGAAAGCACCATGCAAGTATCACCTGTGGAAGTGAGTCTTTGGGCATGCTGGACACTCTCATCTGGTTCTTGTTTTCCTTTCTTGCTTCTTGCTCCAGCCATCATTAACCAGTTCCTAGTCTTTGGGCTTCATTCAGCTTCTGCCTTCTGGAGCTCTTCCTCTGGACCTACCAGCAGATTGGGCTCCTCTGACCTCTTCTCTCCACCTGTCCCTTTTTGGATGGTCTGAGGAGCCACCTACTAGAAGAAACCTCATTCCTCCTCCACCTCTTCTGGCCTCAGCCCATTTGGATTATCTTTTGTCTGTGTCTCACTGTGCTCCTTTGAGAATGGATAGAAAAGACATCAAATATCATTTACGAAATATTCATTGCATGTTCATTGGCACTGATATTTTCTAACAGTCAAAATAATTCAATTCTCTTTGTCATGATAAAATCAATTTCAGATATTTAAAGGCGTCTAAATATTTGAATCATAGGACCTCTTCTGTTTCACATAGCAACATGTAAACTACTGGTTGGTATGTTGCCAATGTGTGTGACTGAAGAATCAAATAACTTTAGAGAAATCTCCTTATTCCCAGAGGCGCATCTAAGAAGGAAGGTTTGTGAAACTGAAAATGTTGAAAGTCTTATTTTCATGAACATTCAAACCAAAGAGAAAACTAAAAAGAAAAAAAAAAAATACAACACAACAAAACCCCAGCAGCACATGATGCCATAACCTTGGTGAAGGAAACATGTTAAAAATGCCAAAAGCATTATTTTGTCCTGATGAAGGTGTTTTAATCTGCTTGGTGTCATACTCATGCATTCCTCCAACTTTTGAAAATAAGACCACTGAATCCACCCTTCTAATTTCTGGAATCTAGGACTAATTTTGTCCCTAGGTAGTAAATATATAGGTAGCATTTTCTTGCCAGTAACCTCATCTTAGTGAGTTAACGCAGAATGAAAATCTCCGTTGAAGATCAGGTGTCAATGAGAATGACCCCTCAGGCATGGTGAAGGCCACAGAGGCAGTCCTCGGAGCAAAAGTTTCTCTCTGACCTTCTCCTGTCCTTCTATCTCTGGCCTCTCATTCTCCCCCAAGGCTAAGCATAGAAACTAGAATTCTTCTTCCCCAAGACAGGTTATAGAAACCCAAACTTCTTTTCCCAAAAGCCAGCCATAAAGTTCAAAAATATGAGTCTACCCTTCCTCCAACTTTCTGTGTAAGAGCTAGGTATAAAGAAATTAAGACCCTCATTGCAGAGGGGTCCTATCCCATACCCAGGAAGAAGGAATGCTGCACAGAGAGGCCAAGAAGAATCTGAACACACAGGTCCTTCTGGGTTTCTCCAATCAGTCTATTATGATAGCATAAGATCATACCCTTTAGGTCCAATTGTAATTCTACACAGCTGTCCCTTCTTCACTGAACCTAAGTGTAAAGACGGACAGTTTTCCATGTAACTTTGGGTCTTCATTCTGAAGGTTTCCATGTCACATAAAACTATGACCAAATACGTTTGTTATGTTTTTCTTTGGTTAACTCATCTTTATTATAGGGATGTCAGCTGTGATTCTTATGATGGGAAGAAAAGGGATTACCCCCTTTTTGCCCCTGCAGTTCCATAGTAGTGTTGATTATAGGACGCTATAGGAATTAGGGCACCATGGCCTTTGCAAAAAGTTTAGTAGACTTTTCAAATGTGAATGGAAGCCAAGTACAATGAACCAGTTAACTTGGTCAAGGTTAAAAAAAAAAAAACGAGAGACTGAGTTTTATCAAACAGTCTATCAATAAAGAGAGAAATTTTTGTCACACAGCCTTTTTGTATATTTCTTACCTGACAGCATCATAAAGAGAGGGCCTCTTGCCTGAGAATGTCATCAAGGTAGGACTGCTATTTTTTATCCTATCCCACTGACTTCTTCTCATCCATTGGCCTTCCTTTGTGTCAAAAACTCTGATCTCTGGGGCTGTGGAATTGGGACCATGCTTTGGAGAGCATTTGTTTTGAAGTCAGGCAGACACGGATTAAACTCTGTTTCTGCCCCTTACAAAGTTTGAACAATTTCGCTAACCTTTTAAACCTCTGCTTCCTTACATGTCAAATGAAGCTAATAATAATGCTGTTGAGATAAGGCATCTAAAGGGCTTAGCATCACACTGATACATACAGGATACATAATAATTATTAGTTTCTTTTTCAAATTAGGGTTGTTGAACAGATGTGCAACCAATTCTTGGAAATCTCTTCAGATCAAAACCCCTTCCAGATTTCCAGACAATAGAACATCCTTTGATGTTAATAGGGGTTCAGGACAACCTGAAAGGCACAATCTGCAATTTCTCACACTTAACGTGTTTTATGCTATTATGGCTTTGCATCTGCTGTACACAAAAGAGCTGTTTCTCTTGCTTCAGGATTTAAACATCAAAAGTGTTCTGAAGTGCTTTTCCTCCCATTCCCTTTCCTCCCCAGGGAAGGTTGTTCTTTTCCTTCCCTATACTCCACTAAATATGTATTTCTCAAAATATAGTCCATTTGCATCATACATTATACTGTATCTATAGTATGTCTATATATATACTATATAAAATACTTTGTTATAATATCTTTTGTTATACCTATCAAACTATACTTCTGTATTATTTTTATGTATCTACATATAGAACTTGCATTTTATAGCATGCTCGCATTTTCAATGTCTAGCTGCATGCCCAGTAACTGCTTCATAAATATTTCGGTAGGTGAATGAGCGAATGACTGGACAAATAAAGGAATGATTGAATGATTAGAGAAAATGAGTTTTTACTTGGTTTACAGCTTTTGCCAGAGTTAGAAAGATGAATTAGACATAGTCTCTTTGATAATGTGATAAATAAAACTAATAATTAATAAATTCCATTTAAGTCAAAAGCAATAGATATTTAGAACTGGGAATCTTGAATTCATGAACTCTATAGGTTTTATGTACTGATCTAGTTCCTAATGTAAATGGATCCTTTATACTAAACTTGAGCGTTAAAGAGGAATGCTATTTTACACACACACACACACACACACACACACACACAAACACACACACATACACATATATTAGCACAACACCATTTAATCTGTTCCTTTGGTGTAAGGAACAATAGTTACAGTTACCATATTATTATAATAGACCCGTCAACTGACCTCGCTGATCTCAATAACTACATGCCCAAATATCTATTTCATCAATGGGTTTTTCTCTAGTTACCATGCTTTAGTTTGATCTTAATGACTTATTCTTCAACTAGAGCCATACCATCGATTATATATTAAGATATTTTATTTGTGAATGATTTTTAATGAAATAATTAAAAGTGTTGCCTGAATTTTTTTCTGCATGTCTGCATAGTAAAATTCTTCTTGTGCATCTTTCATAAATCTTAGGGCTTCAAATAAAATGTACTGGTATGTCAAAGCTGATGCCCTATTAATTAAATGAATAAAGCAAGACACAATTTAAATTTAGCTTAATAAGCAAACCAAAGTGAAGGCAGCTGTATCCCATTAGCTTCTGTTTTTCTGCAAAATGGAAGGGGAATGGGATATAAAAAAGAGTGTCTAAAATTGAGCAGCTTGTGGTTATGTTGCTATAGCTACCAGAGATCTTTCTGATGCTTTACTGGGTTGGCAAAGAAATAGATTGTTTGGAATAGTTGCACTAAACACTCTTATTCACTGAAATAGTGCTGACATTTGACCACAAGCCTTCAGTTCCTCCACAGAGTTAAAACATTGATGTGAAAGAAAAAAGGAAAAATTCAAATTAGCTCATGAACATTAGATCCATTTTCTATTGTCAAAGGGAGGGAAATCTGTCAGTTTAAGGACAAATATGAGGATAGAAGCACTCCCAATCATTTATAGGCCACCTCTAGAAAGCTGATTTGGTACCTTTGAATGAAAATAAACCCATCTGGGAGGCTGTTTAGGAAGCAGAGATGATAATGTTACTCAGAACAGGGAAATTGTCTTAAAGGAGCCTTTTTCCTAAAGAAACTCCCTGCAGATGTACATGGCTATATCAAAGAAACTCCTTCTGCTAGTTTGGCTGTATAGCTATAATGAGAAATATGTCCAAGAGGAAATAACCAAAGTTAGAGAGAAGACATAAACTGTTCCACTCCTTAAAAATAAATGCAAAGGTTAAATGCTAATTTTTTTTCAGGAATCTCGGTAGCACCATATAGAGTAGTTTTAATGACTGTTAATTTACAGGAGGATTACATCGTTAGCATAGGGAAGTTACACGTATGTCAAGAATACTTGGGAGTATGTTATGTTCTTTTGGAATGGATGCAACACTACCTGCAGCCTTCCGTTTATTTTTATGAGAGAAACGTCTGTCATCCCTATTAAACAGCAATATAGAAAAAGCCTTTAAGAGTTTAGCATGAGAAGGGGACTCTAGGCTGGGAAGGGCAGGGCAACAGGGTTAGAATCCTTTTCTCTTCTATTTGCCTCCTCTGTGAGTTTTTCTGCTTTAATTTGCATCAGCAGCACCACATTGGCCCTAATAACAGCTTTCTTTCAAGTTCAGCCTCCAGTATGGACAACTTCACACACAATAGCTCCATAAATATTTGTGAAATAAAAGCATTATGAATGGCACCATTCATTTTCAGGTCAATGCTTTAAGGACAATTCCCACTCTGCCATTTACCTCTCAGCAGAGAGGCACACTTCTCTCTGGGATTTTGGTGATTCACCCAATGGATGGATGACTTCACCTTTCTCCTTGACAAAGTCAGTGTGATTTAATTCCTTTCTGAACCAACAGAAGAAAGAACATCCTTATACATCATTATTAACATCATTATACTAGCCATGGACAAGAAGGATGGCCATATACAAACAGTAGGGTTCTATCAGCGCATTCTCCTTGCTTGTTTGCAGTGATACCAGCAGCTGTGTGCAACTTCAGCACATGGAGCTGCCTTATTTCCATAATGCCATTGTCATCCCAGAATTGTGAATAGAAAGATAAGAAATGGAGTTTTTATTTTTTTTTAATTATAGGATAATGGCAAAAGCACAGCCAAGTTTATTTGTCCATTGGAGTTGTGACAACATATGTATCTTCAATATAACTCTAATGCAAAGTTCAAAACCTTTAAACTCATGCATTTTTTAACTAAAGATACCATGAGGGTGGGAGGAGAAAAATTAGCTAAGGTAAATATTATTATTATTATTGGCATTCGTCCATAAAAATAAAGTAGGCTATTTTGGTACTCTGTTACCAGTTTTTCAATAGACAAATTATATGATGTGAAGGAAATATTTTCTTTCTTATTTGTTTTCTCTCTCTCTCTCATATAGGAGGAAATAAATTATGTAAAAATTCATCTCAAGCCATAGCAGTCGGTTAGTTGACACAGATACACTTAGACTGTATTTATTGCTAATTTATTTTCTTCATTTTTGCAAAATAATTTTAAATGAGTTTAATACTAATGAATTATTGCAGCTTGTACATTAAAAGATTCATATAATATTATAAGGCAATTTTGATAAGAAAAATTACTGAAGGTTTATTTTTTTCCTCAAATATCCCAATGGTAAAATGTCTATTTGAACATATGCATGTATGTTATCTTACATTGCATTGCTGACTTCTCAAGTAGTCTTTAAGAAACACTGCAAGAGCAATTTAGAAAGGAAATATGGGCCTTTCTTCTATGGAAATGTTATAATTGTTCCATTGGTATATAATTTTCAACAGTAGAGTTTCCACTCTGACAACCTGATATTTATTTGTGAACTACACCACATAGATTGTCAGAGAATTTAACTGACTCTAAAATTAAAACATGGAAAAATGTGGAAGTAAAGATTCAGGGTAACAATTTCAGTGCTTCTCTGAACTGTGTTTCAGCACTTCATCTTTACCCAACCATTGTGCCCAATGCTTGCAATTATCAAAAAGAATCCATTTTCCATCACACATAACAATATGGTATAGAAATGGTTTGCCTTTATGTTCTGACACAAAGAAAGGCAAGCTTCCAGACGATTTCTCTTCTGACTCTCGTTTATTTCATGCAGAACCCATCTACCCAGCTTCTTTACCTTGCAAATTTGTTTCAAATAGTCCAGTATTGTTGGAATAGTAACATCAAACCTTGCTGCTTCAAACATTTCATAATTAATAATCTAATACTAAAGAAAAATAAGCTGTAGCTGTCTTTATGGGGGGAATAAAATCAAAAGTGCTTTCCACAGCCCTGTCACCAATGCAGGTTTGAATCATTTCACCCATCACCATGTATATTGGTCCCTCTGATGAAATACATTATTTATTCATCAAATATTTCTTGAATACCCACTAGTTGTACAACTCAGTAGAGGATAAAATAAGTAAGACTTGGTACCTTTCTGAGGTAATTTATGTGAGCATTCTTCATAAGCCTTCTATAAAGAAGTATCATATGTATCACTTATCATTTATCTTGGGAGACAATACATGCTTACAAAAATTAGGCACATTAAGAGGAAATAAAGAAGGTTCTGGTACTTTCAAAGAAATGTTCTAGAGCTGCACTGTCCAATAGAGCAGCGATTATCCACAGTGACTCTGAGGCCCCTACGGCACAGCTAATCCAAATTGAGATGCCCTGTAAGTAAAAAATGTGTACAAGATCTCAAAGACTTATATGAAAAAAAATACACAAAATATCTCAAAATGTATATTGATTGTGTACTGATATGGTAATCTTTTTAATATATTGGGTTAAATAAAACATTATTAAAATTAATTTTACCTATTCCATTTTACTTTTTGAAATGTAGCTACTAGAAAATTTAAAATTCCATATATGGCTCCTATTATATTTTTATTGAATATTGCTGTTATAGATGCTCCTTGAAAGTACAGGCACCTTTGAATAAGAAAAAGGAAAGAAAGGAAAGGAAGAGCAAAATCGAAGAGCAGAGGACAATACAAGGGAATGAGCAGTTTATCTGGCTCCTCCTGTCTTTTGCTTCTCCTCTTCCCGCTCAAATATGAGCCTGGCAGTGAACAAATAATCCAAACAATGCAATTCAGAAACTGGTATTGATTTGAAGACTATAACATTCCCCATTTTGCATTTTTGCTAGTGGTTCTAAAAAAAAAAAAAAAACATACAAGTAAGAAAAAAATTGTAGGAATTATATCATTTCTACCTTAATCACTGTATACTGCAGGCTTTTTCCCCCAATGTTTAGGTTGCCATTTGTCTTCGTCTGTTTGGGCTGCTATAACAAAGTCCCATAAACTGAGTGATTTATAAACAGAAGAAATTTATTTCCC
This sequence comes from Indri indri, assembly GCA_004363605.1. Lineage (NCBI taxonomy): Eukaryota > Metazoa > Chordata > Mammalia > Primates > Indriidae > Indri > Indri indri. The sequence goes on from RJWJ010008611.1 coordinate 35,059, forward strand.
ATAGTTCCAGAGGTCAGAAAGCCCAAGTTTGTGCCAACAAACTTGGTGTCTGGTGAGAGCCTGTTTCCTGGTTTGTAGACAGGTATCTTTTCGAAGTAACCTCACATGGCAGAAGGGATGAGGGGGCTCTCTGGACTGTCTTTTATGAGGGCTCTAATCCCATTTGTGGAAGAGCCTTCATGACCTAATCATCTCCCAAAGATCCTACCTCCTAATTACCACCTTAGGGTTAGGATTTCAACATACAAATTTTGGGAGGACACAAACATTCAGAAGATAGCACCACTCTAGCAGTTTATTTTATAAGAACTGGCTCCAGATGTCTTTGCCAGGAGGTTGACTCCTGAGTCATGAGAGAGTGTCACCACGTCAATAAAGTATCAGCCTTATATTTTACCTCTTTTAAGTCCAGCATCTGAAAATCCACATCCAGTTGTGTTCTCTATGTTTTTGACAGTATATATTGGCCAGGAGAGCTCTTTTCATAAATAATCTCTTTCCTACAATAAAATAGCAGGACAATACTTCTGCCATCTGGTCACTCTGACACTGAACTCTTTTTATTTATCTCCACAGTGGGAGTGGGAGGTAGGGCAGATCAGGAGTACAATCATCATATTGTGAGGCATAAACCTCCCATCAGATAACAATGCACAAAAGAAGAATCAGAATGACCAATGAGCATACAAAAAGGTGATCAATTTCACTAATAGTCATAAGAATACAAATTAAACCCATAATATAATACCACTATAAGTAATGTCTTTTGCAGAACATCTCTGATTATAATAGTCTTAATGAGTTCAAATTTATTATTGCATCAACGAGATTACCAGAGATTTTTGGCAAATGCTGGTTTGCACTGTAAATCTCAATGACTGTTTTATGGAGAGTGAACAAATTATCTTGTCAAAAATCCATATTTATCTGTACATTCAGTATGTTTCCAGGAGAAGTAAATGTGCAATTTTCTAACTTTCATTCTAAATCTTGTATCATAGCGAGTCCACACAGAGTGAACGCATGCAAATGTGTATGCACACACACGCTCCCACATACATCCGTCACATGTAGATGGATGCATGCTCTCTTTAAACAGATCTAAAGGGTCTTTTTCCCTATAAGTTTTGCTGAGGAAATGCTTTATTTTTTTCTCTTGTAGAATTGCTTGAGAGAACTTATTTTTTTTCCCAAAATAAGAAAGTGAGAAGTTAATAACTTGATCCAAAAAAGAGATGGCCACATCAAAACAATAGCACAGATTCTTGCTGGGCTCTATCCTGGGTTTGGTGTGCTGCCAGAGGATGGAAGAAAGAAAGATGAAGAATTCTTTTGTGTTAGGTTTTAACAAAAAATTGATAATGAAGAAAAAAAAGCAATAAAATTCTTAACCAAGAAGCAAATCTGAAAAAGTCCTTAGGCTGTCAAGAGAAGAAAAGAGAAAAAAAGGAAGGAATGAACTAAAGAATAAACCCTGGAACCCAGCGTCCTCAGCCGGAGAAGTTACAATGAATAATAATAAGCTATGATTTAGAATAACTTCTGAAAAGCATGACAAAAGGAGCCCAATGAAAACTCTTCCCCTCCCCACCTAAAAAGCTCACATAGTGCACAGTTACTACTATGTGACTTCTGTTCTACATATTTCAAATACACAGGCACACAAACATAAATTCCCTAAATCCCCTATGAATTCCCTAAATACCTATGATATCGTAGGTTTAAACTTTACTCTAACAAACCATTGTTCTCTAACTGCTTTGAAATCAACTATTTCTATTTTAAAAGGCTTGGAGGTGGATCTAGACATCTAGGTTTTGCCATAAGTATGGGAAGTTCGAAAGAAGTTGGTGGTGTCTTAATGACATAAATAACTTTCTTTTTACATTTTTTAAGATCTCTAAGAAATTTGAATGTTGGTGAAAGAGAGGTAATGCAAAATTTTAGGGATGGAAAGGAATTTATGATTAATCTCTCTCTCATTCATATTTTTAATTGGGGAAACAAAATAATTTGTTCAAGATTTCATAGACAGCTATGTATGGGTGAATGTGGAGCAAGAACTTAGTTCCCGTGACTCACAGCGCTGGTTTGTTTCCTCTATATCCTATACGACAATATCAAGTGGACTAATATTTTTTATGTAATCAAAAAGCTTTTACTGTATAACTTTTAAGTATCTAATGTCAAGGGCTATAGAGGCATATAAGAATGTTAACACATGACCCAAATTGCCCTCAGCATTGAGATATTGAAAGAGGTTACCATTATCTAATTATAATTATCAAAGCTGAATAGTAATTTAAACTATAAAAGTTTTTAGTTCTTTTCAAAATTACAATAATGTATTTCATAAAATAACTCTAAGCTTATATTTTCAGCAGGGTAAGATATATCTTCAGGGATAGGGTGATAAAAACTAACAATGAATATAGAGAAATATGAGTTATATCTGCTATGAGAAATAAATTAATTCTTCCTCTGTGAGTTTATAAATTTCTCTCCACCTTTGTTAATGTTAGAAACAGAGAAATTCTGTGATAATGTGTCTTATAATAAAGTAATTTCCAGTAGAATGTATGGACAATTGGCTTCTGACATCTCAGTTATTTCATTGACCTCATGATAATAATCTTCCATTTTCCTGGGGGGCCTTACTTAGAGTGGTACATGGGTTTTACACATAATTACATTTGTTTTTGTTGTTGATATGAATACCATCATCTTCCTCAGTAGAAATATGAAAAAACAGCTTCATACAGGGAATAATACACCCTGATCAAATTTTATATTTGAAACATTAGAAAATAAATATAATCCCTAGAAAATTCTGGTTCTGATCTTCATCAGTCTAGCGTCAGGCACTACTGCATGGATTCAAAAGCAGACCTCAGTAGTTTATTTTGGTGAAACTACATGCCCAGAGCAGAAGATTGATTGACACTAAAATGTCATTTCAATTCAGACAACTGCTGCCTGGTATTCTCCTATTGATCTTTTGATTATTTTCTCATAACTTGAAGGATGAGTCTTGTCAAATTTTAGGAAGCACCATTGTTTTGGGTGGATAGAAAGTCTTTCTAGAACTTATCAAATCCCTTCCTTGCTGTCAGGACTGATAATGTTTTTCTAAATTCACTGGCATCACACTAATAAGGAAATCATACCAGATTATTGATATCAAAGAAAAACATAAAACTTCAAAAAGGTCCCCATGTAGTTCAATGATTTAAGAAAACAACACAACAGAATGACGGATTATTTTCAGTACCCAGGAACATATGTGGATTATGTACAGTAGAAGGAGTTCACTCTCAGTAACTGTAATGTGAAGCAGGGTATACTACCACTGTATACTAGATACAAATAAAGAGAAAGCCCAGTGGAGAGTGTATTTTCACCTTCGAATATCAAGCGGATAGCAGAATAGAGTAAGTAGAGTGAGATATAACAATGAGTGGGATTTCAGGAAGCTGCCGTGTTGCGTGATGACAATTCCAAGGGCTGTTTTTTCCTTTGTCCTGTCCCAGAGAACAAAAGCCAATGTGCGTTTGTGAGGATAGAGTTTGGAGAGGGTCCAGAGAGTGTTCCAGAGTGCCCTCAAATGTCTCACTATTGTTTGTGGATGCATATCAGTGTCATTTGTGTATGTGTAAGACGAAGTCAGTTCTCCTCTGAGTTGTGTCTAAAAGCAGTCTCTTCCACTTGTAGTGTGTTCTGGCTGGTCCCCACTGATTGTTTCTGTTGAAGCATGAACACTTTGTTCCTGTGGTTCATTTAGGTAGACTTCACTTTCCCTTGTCTACATTCCTATAACGTATTTTATATCTTTATGTAACAATATTCTCCTATAATGCCGTGTTTGTGTATTTATGTTCCTCCTGGTACTCTCAGGAGCAAATAGCCTGATAAATTATAAATTTTTCATGAATCTTTTAATTTTTAAACTAAATGAAAAGATGAATACATATAGAGGAGTTTTTAACCTCCTCTCATTGAGTTTTTGTTTATGCTGGTGTAATATTTTATAATGATGGTTTATGATATTATAGTGGGTCTCTCTTTACAAGGAACAAGGCTATGGTTATATACGTGCATTTTATGTAAGAGTCATATTCCAGGCTATATTCTTACTGAAGCATTTTTAGCAACATGGTTTTGTAGGATAAAAACAAGAAGGTTGAGAAGATTGTATAAAACCACATGAATTGTTCAATGTTATTGAAGAATTCATAAAGAGACAACTTGAACATTTCCTTTTATTGCTGAGTATCTAAAAGAGGTGATTCTCCCTCTAATATCAGTTTTGTGTAGATTGAAGACAGTACTTTATAGGTTGGTGAGACTATTTTCTAAAACCATCAGGGTGTTCAATAAAAGCATTGCTGCAATCATTTTCCACTCCAAAACATAAACATCTCCTTAAATGCAACATTTACTTATAAAACTATGAAACTGATTCGGCTCCCACTATTTACTTTCCTAATACATAAAACAGAAATAACTCTAAGTAGACATATTTATATGTACCATCAGAATTTTAGGTTAAATGACTTAAAGATGATGAACTGTAGGGTGACAATATAAACTTTGATCACAGATGTTTCTTCTACCTTTCGTAATCTATAGAAATGCTTATAGTACTTAGATAACAATTAATTGTGAACACTAATATCTGCTAAATAGTATCCTGCTGGGAAAGACAATAATTTGGGAATCAAAAAAGAAGAAAACAGGATCTAATTAAAAGTTATCTTAAAAAATAAATAATAAGGTTTGTATATGACTAAGACTTAGAGATTTTAGTACTGACATAATAATGTCAATATCAATAAATTGATTTGAATTATCAAACTATTTCTCAAGCAAAGACCACACCTTCTGCAGGGGGACCCTTTTCTCTAGAAAAGGAGCCACCAACTCCAGGTATCAGTAACAGGTATCTTGCCTTGGGAATTTAGGCTTAACTGTTGATCATCCTAAACCTACTAGACTTTCACTATACTTTGCTCATGACTTTATAAACATTCCTTTTATTAAGTGCTCCTCAGTTACCCTTTGTGAGTGGTTACCTGTTCCCTGCCCGGATCCTCAGTGAGGCAGCATTCAACTTGGCTCGACTCACCAAATACCAAACTCACTGGATTTGGCCGAATGATGGTCCCCTAAAGATGCCCAAATCCTAATCCCTGGAACCTATGAATATGGTACCTTACATGGCGAAATGAATTTTGCAAATACGATTAAGTTAAAGATCTTGAAATGGGGAGATGATCTTAGATTATCTGGGTGGGCCTGATGTGACCACCAGGATCTTTGTAAGAGTGAGGTAGAAAAATCCAAGTAGAGAGAGAGAGAAAGAGAGAGAAGATGTAAGGACATTAAGCAGAGATCAGAGAAGAGAGAAGATGCTATGTTTGTGGCTTCGAAGATGGAGTTGTAGGCCATGCCAGCCAAGGAACGTAGGCAGCCTCTAGAAACTCAAAAAGTCAAGGAAACAGTTTCTCCCAGAAGAACCTAGAAGATAGGCCATCCTGCCAAGTCCTGGATTTTAGACTTTTGACCTCCAGAAATGTAAGAAAATAATTTTCTTTTTGTTTTAAGCAACTAAATTTGCAGTAATTTGTTACAGTAACAGGAGGAAACTAATGTCTTTTATAAGACATCCCTTTTCAAATCAATTACTCCTTTTATCACATGTCTCTATTCTGTTCAAAAAAATAATCTGTGCTTTCATGTAATTTTCAGCACCTCTCATTTGAAGTCTATACTAAAAATGTAACTTTTAAATTGGCATTTAAAATGTAGTCAGATTTAGGGAATAATAGAGTATAATAGTTACATGAAAGAAATTAATGCCACAGAAATTCCACTAAGGAGGATTACACATAATCATAAATTTAGTGAAATCACATAAGATGTAAATTTTATGTTCTTTGAAATGTGTTTGGAAGCTTTTGCCTGACTGAAAAAGAGATGTTGAAGGCTATGACATTTCAGAAAATTATTTCCAGTTTGTACATTCCTTTATACAGTTTTCTAAACTAAGTGTGAAATCATACGTAGTTATTAGGAAACATTTTATAAAATAACATGGAAATAACTTCTACATGTGAACTGGCTGCAAGACCCAGTAAGGGTCAAACTTTCATTCATGACAGAAAGACAATTGATGGGTACTTAAAGGCTCATGATGTTTTTCCTGTAGAACAAAAACCATCATAGAAATAAGCAGAAAAATTCTAGAGCTGTGCAAGTTGCTCTAGAGCTGTTTAAGTTGCAAAGCAACAGAGGCATTCACAAGTCTCATTGTTACCTCCTCTGAAGGGCCATTCCCATGCCTAGCCAAAGCTCTAGTCCAGACTGGGGAACTTTGACATCCTGTTCTGTCCTCTCGTGGCCTTTTATGCATGCCTCAATTACAGTACTAATTATAATATTAATAACTAGCTGACCATAGGGTCCTACTCTGTGGCTGATACTCTGTGTTAACCATTTTATAATCTTAATCTTATTAAGTATAACAAAGATGTTGCTTTTTAAAAATTAATAATTGAAATTATTTTTTGATTAAAAAATTAATAAAATGAGGTTAAGTTTATAAACAAGTATCAGAACTCTGACTCAAATCCAAGACTAACAACATCAAAACATTACTTTTAACCCCCATGCTAGACTGGCCACGTTGTATTTTATCAGTTGCTTACATGTGTGTTTGATGCCTCAGTCTGAGATCAGAGAGCATATCCTACATGTTAGTATTTCTCATCTATGGGACTTTGCAATATGCAATAGATGCTTATCAGATATTTGAAATAACTAGTAAATTTCTAAGTTGTTTTGAAGTAACAAAGGATTACGTAGGAGTTTTATTTAGGGTATACATTACCTAATGATTCTATTAAAACTTGTCCAGATATTTTGAAAGAAGAAAAATCCCTATCAGCTTTGACTGACATAGTTGCAATCTATGCAATCTGCTTTAAACAAAAGTTGGACAGAGAATCAATTGAGATAGACATAGAAATAAAACCTTTTAAGCCAAAGAACCTAAAGTAAGATGATTACATCTTACCAGCTCTGATTTGACATTTTAGCATGCTAGCTAAAATACTTGGGCCTATGAGAATCTCTAGGTATTTTTGATTTTAGTCATAACTTAATTCAAATGCAAGGATTTTTTTTTAAACAGAGGAAATGTTAGAATTTAGAGGACTACATACTGTTTCCAAAAATAGTATATTTCAAATGTACAGCCTTCTCCAGATGGTGTAATGTGTGTTTTGTATCTGACATCTGTGAATAAGAAACTTTACTTGTTATCAAATTAAGTACAGAAAAATAATTTCCATATGTCATTGTGAGAAAAAGTAAAGTTATAATAGAGCTACTTCTTTTGGTGGGATTCAGAGAAAGAAGAAAGGAAGAGAGAAAGAGAAAGAGAGAAGAAAAAAAGAGAGAGGATAGACCTAGAGCTAATGCAAAAGCCAAAACAGGTGCAAGAATGTGTTATATTAAATTATCTCTTAAACCACTGGAACTAGTGGCCTGTTTGAATTTGTATGTCTTCCTTCCTCCCTCCCTCCCTCCCTTCCTTCCTTTCTTCTTGCAAAGCATCATTAAACCTGCAAGTTCAAACTGGCACAAAAATATACCAAGGGGTTATAAATATAGAGTAGATATTCAAATTCTCATGAGTAGACAGGCTTTTTTGTTTGTTGATTTTTCTTAAATTAAGTATTCTGATTGCAAGCACATGTTGAGTTATCTGGAATATGCCTTCATTTAATTGTCTCCAATATATTGTGATTAAAGACATTTAACAGTCTCTTGAATGCCCAGAAAAGTAATTGGCTTAAAATATTAAAATACAGCTTAGTTGATAAAGTAACCATCTGAGTGGAATTTACATTTAAATAAATATTAATATTAAATGCAAGCCTATTAACTACTTTTTATAATAGAAAATGTTTTCACTCTGTTCTCTTAAACAGTAACTTTCTTTTCTCTTCTGTCTAGGCATCTTTAGTTAAATACAAGCCATTTAAAATTTTCTCAGATCTCAGTGTGCTGACCTTTCTTAGGACTCAAGTTATACAAAACAGTATATGTAGTTATCCCTCAATCACCTTATTGTAGTATACCATGTAAATACTCACAGGAGACACGAAAGATTGATAGGCTATGATTTTGCCTTTTAGAAAGTACCATGTTGTCATGACACCTTATATAAAATAAGACACTTTTCATTATTTCTTGGGTCAGTAATTTTTACAATGCTATATCATATGAATCTCTCTCTAAGGCACAGAAGCACATCATTTGAAATCTATAATATAAGTAATTTTCTAAGAAACTTTAGACTCAGAGGAACTGGGTTATTTTAGTTATAGGGACATGTGCATGTCTCCATGTGCAAGGATAAAAATTAACATAAAAGGAAAAATTGGAACTTTACCATTATAAGTATTCAAAACCCACAGCTTTTACAATTAGTGTGCTTGAAATTACCACTAAAATACAAAGAGGAAAACTGAACAGAAGTAATATTTTTAATTATATATGTATTTTTACTTTCAATTGCAGTAAAATACATATAACATAAAAATCTTAACCATTTTTAAGTGCACAGTTCAGTAGTGTTAAGTATATTCATATTGTTGTGCTACCAATCTTCAGATCTCTTTTTATCTTGCAAAACTGAAACTCTGTATCCATTTAACAATAACCCCCCATTTCTTCCTTCCCCTGGCTACCATCATTCAATTTCTGCCTTTATGAATTCTGCTACTGTAAATACCTCATATCAGTAGAATCATACAGTACAGTGATCTGTCTGTATCAAAGGAGGACTGATTCCACAACCCTTCTCACGTACCAAAATCCACAGATACTCAAGTTCCTTACATAAAATGGTGTAGTATTTACATATAGCCCACGTACATTCTCCCATATCCTTTAAATCATCTCTACATTGCTTATAGTACCTAATACAATGTAAATGCTATGTATATAGGTGCCATACTGTATTGTTTAACAAACAATGGCAAGAAAACATTTCTGTATATGTTCAGCAGAAGCAACCATCCATTTTTTTTCCATTTTGATTCCCAGTTGGTTGAATCTACCAGATGTGGAACCCCTGGATACAGAGGGCCCATTGTATTTGTCCTTTTTTTTTTTTTTAATAAATTTTGTTTTTAAAGAAGTTGTAGGTTTACAGAAAAATTGGGCAGAAGATACAGACATTTCCCATATGCCACCCATCCCCACACATATACAGCCTCCTCCACTGTCAACATTCCCCACTAGAATGGTGCATTTTTACAACTGATGAACCTATTTTGATACACTGTTATCACCCAGAGTCCACAGTTTACATCAGGGTTCACTTTTGGTGGTGTACATTCTGTGAATTTGGACAAATATTATCATGGCATGTATCCACCATTATAGTATCATACAGAGTAGATTTATGGACCTAAAAATCTTCTGTGCTCTACATATTTATCCCACCCTGCCCCCAACTGCTGGCAACCATTGATCTTTTTACTGTCCCCATAGTTTTGCCTTTCCAGAGTGTCATATAGTTGGAAGCATACAGTATGTAGCCTTTTCAAATTAGCTTCTTTCACTTACTAAAATGCATTTAAGTTTGTCTCCATGTCTTCTCATGGCTTGATAACTCATTTCTTTGGTATACTCTCTGAGATTTGCATTCTTAACCAGAAGTAATTTTTAAAGCTCTCACATTTATATTTGAAAATTTGAGAAGTGACTCATACTCTAAAATATACATGTGCACCATTTTCTCATTTAATTTTTTTCATTCATTATATCTTAAGTATTGGATTAAAGTTATCAGCTGAAAGGAGAGCTCCATCTATTGTCTGGATGTAGCACAGTTTATTTATCCATTCACCTACTGAAGGGCATCTTAGTTGCTTCCAAATTTTGGCAATCATGAAGAAGGATGCTATAAACATTTGTGTGCAGGTTTTTGTGTAGGTGTAAGTTTTCAACTCCTTGGGGTAAATTCCTAGGAGCACGATTCCTGAATTGTATGGTAAGAATATGTTTAATTTTGCAGGAACCACCAAACTGTCTTCCAGAGTGGCTGTGTCATTTTGCATTTCCACCAGCAATGAATGAGAGTTCTTGTTGCTCTACATCCTCACCAGTATTTGCTGTTGTCAGTGTTCTGGAACACTGTCTCGTTGCTTAAATTGTATTTCCCCAATGACATATGATGAGGAATATCTTTACATGTGCTGATTTGCCATCTCCATGTACAGAAGTAATAATTGTAATAGTGGTCTATGGCTAAGTTGCTCAAATCACTGTCAATCACTTAGGATGCCTAATTTCAAATGGTATAAATTCTAGACTTAAATTGCTTAAGGAATAGAAAGACTTATTTTTACACTTAAAAAGACATAAGGCAGAGTACCTACAGGGCTGGTTAATTCAGTTGTGCAATGTCATTAGGAGAAGCCAATTTTTTTCAATTTACAATCTCCATGGTCAGTGTTGTATACTTTGTCTTTTGCTAATCTCTCCTCCTGTTTGAAAGATTGTTGCTAAAGTTCTGGTTTGAATATGCAAATATACTAATATTTAGCAAAAGAAAGGAGCCCTTTCTTCTCTTCTTATGGATCTCTTTTAATTGGTGAGAAAACCTTTCCCAATGCCAGCCACACACTTGCACCCATGGCTTATTGCCAGATAGTGCCCCATTCCATGGTAAATCAATCATCTCCAGAGGGATTGTGATCACCAGACAAGGTTAAGAACAATCAATTAAGCATATGGCTTCAGGAGTTCTATTGCAAAGGAGGAAAGAAATGGAAATTAATGTTGGAGAGAAAAAACTATGCAGTACACAATGTTATTCTATAATGTCATATAAAATAATCACCTTGTGAAAAGTGTAGTAACTAAATTTCAAATGAAATATGAACTTATAGTTTATATAAGTAGTTATTTCTCAAAATCCTAATTACTAAAACTCACTAAGAAGAGAAATTTATGCAGAGAAAAAAGAATAATTAAGACATCTTGAAATTAAAATATCCTCTAACAGAGTATTGATTTAAAAACCCAGCCTATCCTTGCATTTCTCAACACTTATCCTTCTTTCCTCCCAAGTAATCAGGAAATGTTTTATCTACGTATACTCTAGATTCAAGTACTTGGCCTTACCCTCTAAAAAAAAAAAAAAAAAACTCTGATATTTTAGAATCTAAAATTATATTAGTTACAACCAACCTTTGATTTTCCATTGACTCTTTCCCATTAATTGTTATCACAGACATTAAAATGTTTCATAATCTGGGGGAAATTTGTGGCATATCTTAGGAAATATTTCCCTAAGATAAAATTAAATGTGAGTAAAATATTTATTATGTACTTTTTTTATAAACAAAGGAAAAGATTCATTGAACACAAATCTGTTTAAATTTTTTTTCTTAAATGACATGAAACCAGAAGTCCACACTTTTTGTCAAATCTACTAACATATGAAGAACATGCAGCTCAGCTTCATCCCACATTCTGTTAAAAAATGGGGGAAGTATGCCCTATTCATATCATTTGAAGAACAGTTTTGAAAAGCTTTTCCTACAAATGGTATTTTAGCTTTAGCAGTCAACATGGATTTCATTTTACTGCTTGAGCATGACTGGATCATAACTTTTATGTAACCCCTGATTCAAGGTTCTCTCTCTCATAAAGGGTATATAGTATGAATGACACTATCATTCTTACATCGAAATTTCCATTTTCAAAATGGAATAGCTTGCATGTAAAGCTAGGTCAACGCAGATATAAATCTGCAGAGTTTCTCTTTCCTTTTTCAGTTTAAAATAGTTCAAAAGAGAGACGTCATGTGGCCCTGGGATCTGTAGCTCAGTGGTTGGTGAATGATAGGATATTCTCTGAGATTTGCATTCTTAACCAGGAGTAATTTTTAAAACTCTCAGATCTATATTTAAAATTTTGAGATGTGACACATACCCCAAAATATATACGTGCACCATATTCTCATTTAGTTTCCTCGTTGCTTATATCTCAGATATTGGATTAAAGTTACCAGTTGAAAGGAGAGCTCTTGCATTTCATCATGAGAAGATAAAAAGACATAGATGCTCTGAAAAGGTAATGCCTGATTTTCTCAAAATAGGAATTCTCCTGCTCTTGTGCATTGAAAATAAGTTAGAAATATTTTTTGTAAAATTTAAACATGCAAGAAAATTTGTTTTCTTTATTTTATTAGAATTTTTTTTTTTTTTTTACCATAAGACGTTTCCTCCTCAAATAGCCCCCAATCTGTCATTCTCTTGTGGGGAAAGAGAGCAGCTGTTTGCCTGTATTATCCACTTGTGAATTTTCATCCTTATTCAGTTTTACCGATATGCCAACATAAAAGCCAATATGAACAAATTAGCTAGGTTTAGGCCTTTAGCCAAGACTATCTGATATGAATCACACTAATAAAAACAAAAAGATGGCTAAGTTTGTATTAAAAAGTTATAAGAAACACAAAGCTTTTTTAAAAAGTATAAATTTTCAGAAAAATGCAAAAATATTATGCTAATTCAGAACATATTTTCCCCCATTCTTTTTGCATCTTCAAAAAATTCATCAGTATTATTCTTATTATATTATTATTACCATCATCACTACCTTACACAATGCAGTAGTGAATTATCTCAGAAAATATGAAAAGAAAAATAAAAATGAAAAAAGTCTCTTTGGAAGGCTTTTTATCCTGGGAATGCTTACTTACCTAACCATGACTGAAGCTTGTATAAAAAAACCAGTGGTTGGTGGGACTCACTTTATGACCTTAGTTCTTTTGCTTCAGGGGACTTTAGCAGGAGTCACCTAAAATCTTTCCCTGGAATTATTATGTGGTATTAAACTGGCCATGTATAATCCTTAATCCAATAAATCAGTCAGGTAAGCACTGGTGGGAGGGAAGAAGGGAAAAATTAGCTCAAAATGAGACAACCAGGAGCTTGAGAATATTGTTTCCCTCATAAGTAGCTGCTTTATATGGTGTTTAAATAGTTGTTTTAAAATTGCCATAATATTTTTAATTGCATTCTAAACAATATTTTATATCTCACTCTGTTTTTCCTGTTTAGTGAAGCCATTTTGATGATTTGTTGGCTCATTTTTATGTTAAATATTTTAACAAGAATGGCTTCTTGACATCAGGGAGTCAGTCAGATATAATGGAGTTCTGCTAACAAGCCTCATAAAAATATAAGAAGCAGATAATAAATCAGACTTATATACTTCATACATAATAAGTTGAAATGTGGAATAATTAAGTATCTAGCACACTACAACATGTGTGAAACATTAAGAGCATGATACGAACAGAAAAGAAAATGTCAACCCATATTTAAAGTTGACTTTCTATTCTTAAATTAAATTCCCAGATTTCTATGCTGACACTTTGGCCATCCTAATTTAGAAATATAATAAAGAGTCCTCGGGGTAACCCCTGGAATGATGACAATCTCCTGGAGTTCTCTGGGAAGTGGGCTAGATAAACAGAAGCAACGTTGAGTGGTTTAGCCACAGCTGGTCAGGATATTTCATTAGTGCATTACTATCAATCCATCCTTGGTTAAAAGATTAAATGGAAGTCCTATGAATTATTAATAGCTCTCAGAGCTGAATATGTGTCTGACACTTTGCCTTAGGGGCAGAAGTTTGAGAAAGCAAAAAAATGACCAAGAATAGTCATTTTTTTTTTTTTTTGGTTTTTTTAGCACATGATTTCTTTACCCAAAGCAATACCCACAATGTTGAGCCCTTGATATAAAACCTGATACTGATTTTTCCATGCAGTCATTTATATCTAAGTAATATGCTCAGTATTATAGAATATCAGAGTTAAAATTAGATAATGAAAGTAAACAAAAATTTCAGTGCTTATGTTATTTTGATTTACATGGCATTTTTCATCTGACAGTCCAAAACCAACTGAATCTCTTCAAAAGCTGATGTCTTTAAAGAAAATGGCTGGCCCTTAGTTAAAATTGTTACATATTCCTTATCCTGACATGGAAAAGTCTAATTTAGTCCAACATTCAAATATAAAATACTGAACTTAAAAAACCTGACCCCTCATGGTACACCATCAAAGGAAGTCATGTTTTATTGCATATGCATATATTCAAATGAGGATTCACTTATATTTGTTCAAAATGCATTAGAAATAAGAACAATGTCAGTAAACATTGTGGCCAGTAAACACTGCATATGAATTGGAAATAAATTAATATTTAGTGTGTGAATATATAATACTTATTGATCTACTCATTTTTACTGAGCCACTTGTACTTGCCAGTAGTAAGCTATACTGCATATTGCCAATGTTTTACCTGATTTTAGAGCAAAACTACGTGACCAAAAGGTAAAAGGGGAAAACAGGACTTCCATTTCTACATCTATAGCCATTTACATTGACAGGTGTATATACAGAAAGAGTCAATTCTACCTTCATAGAAATGCTTAGAGGAAGTCAGAAAATCCAAGTAAATGTTTGTGGAAATTGACATAAATGTATAATTTATTTAGAAAAAGAAAATGCCAAAAATAGTCAAGAAAACCTTGAATTGAAAGAATAAGGATAAGAAGACATGTAAAAAACCTATAATAATTAAGATTCTGTGAAACAGTGCAAGGTTAAAAAATAAAGAAAGAAATGGAAAACAGTAAAGATACCAAACTCATACATAAATGATCACAAAATTCATCAAGCAGAGTAGTGAGAAATGGATGGCATTTTCAATACATGATTCTGTGGAAATTCAATACCCAAATGGAAAAAAAACAAAATTAACCCTAAAATCACATCATACAGAAACTTTCATTCCAGGGGAATCACAGGTTTAAACATATAAACCATAACAACAAACCTTTAGAAGAAAATACAGATGTGGAAAGATTTACTAAACAGAATGCAAGAAGAATGGACCATAGAAGAAATGATTGAAAATCTGGACAAATTAAAAATTGATAGGCCATCATTAATGGAGTCTAAGAACATGATTTGGTGGAATTGTTTACATAACTAATAAATGCGTGACAAAGAACTTATGTACATAATATGAAGAGAAGCTTCAAGTCAATAATATATAATCTAATAGGAAGTGTGCTGAAATAGAATGGATACTTCACAGAAGAGGCTGATATGGCAGCCAAGAAGCATACTTACGTTTATTAGGCATTACGTAATTACAGTTATAATCCACATGAGATATGACTATGCATTCAACAGGATGCCTGCATGTAAGACTAACAAGAGTTAAGTGTTAGTCAGAATGTGCATAAATGGGAACTTTTATACCCATGTGCATCACCTCTGGAAAACTATTTGGCATTGTCCATGTATGTTAAACTAGGTATTTGCTTATCCTGATCAATTCCATTCCAGGTCATGTCTAACAGAAATATATAGGCATGTGCCCTCAAGGAATATACAAAAGAATGTTTATGATGTGTTGTTCATAATAACTAAAAATGGCAAACAAACCTTATGCCCAGTCAAATATATTATGCTTAATTTGGTAATGCAATAATAGACAGATTTGAAAAATGAATGAACTACACTACATCCAGTAGTGTAGTTGGTTCCACAAACATAACAGTGAGTGGAAGAAGTAAGAGAGAAAATAATACACATTTGAATGATTCTATTTATACAAAGATAAAATAAAATAGACAAGATTGAATTGTAGTGTGAAGAGATACATGTTTATTTAGTAAAACTAAAAACTGTGGGAGGAGGGGAAGCAATGATTTAGCCTCCATAAAGTCAGTGGCAGTGGTTAATTTTACTTACATGAGGACACAGAGGTGGGAAGGAGATCATAGGGAAGATTCTCCGAGTAGTGGCAATACCTGTATTCAACTTATTCATCTTGGTGGTGGTTACGTGAATGTTTACTTTGTGGCAATTCATTGAGCTGTAACTTTATTTTTTGTTCCATTTTTGTGTGTATTATGTGCTATATTTTTAAATGGGTCTTCTTTTATTTGTTTTGCTTTATTATTTCAGAAGATGAAAAGCCACTTAATTAGAATAGTTTTTTTTGTTTGTTTTTAAGGAAAAGACTAGTTTCCTGAGCCGTTCTGTATCACCTCAGAGGGGAAGATAAATGCTTGTTGGAGGCTGTTACTTAGAATATATATTTTTCTCAACTATTTTTGAGCTCTTTTAGTTCCAAATAAACTGTATGAAAATTTAAATTGCTCGGTAACTTTCAAATTTAAAATGTTTGGTATAAATTTAAATAATCATCTCTCAGTAACTATTTATAGAGTCTCTCTTCTGAATATTGTATGTGAGCCGTTAAAATACCACTTGGGAGAATATGTGTAACTAATGGAAAGAATAGGTAGAAGTCATGTGACAAGGTTTCAATATCAGAAGTTCTTTTGTCATGAACAAGTCCCAAGGATAAATAGCTGAACTGTCAATGAAAGTGGAATCAGTTGAAAATTACTTGTATTAAAGTTCATGTATGTATTACCTTTTTAACTCTATAGGCAAAGTTATCTTCAATGGGCTAGTGTGACTGTTTTGAATGGTATTGTTTAAAAAAGCTATTGTAGGTTTAACACCAAAGCTGGGATTCTGCAGAACAATGCATATTATCCAAAACTACTTTATAAATAGATTTTAACTCACCAATATTCTTTTATGATTTTGAAAAAAATACCCAAGAAAATATAATCAACTATTTAAAGAACACACAAGTTAAAAAAAATCTGTCTCTTTGTCAAAAGCTATGAGATATGAAAATAATCTACAAGGTAGTGTAATTTAAGGGATTATGTACAAGGTTAGAAACCAATGAAGAGATTGTCTTGGCTCTTTCTTCTGTGATTAAATTCCTTATCCAGTTTGGGCAATAGGTCCCTTATTCATAAAACCCATGAATAGGACTCCAACTGCTGGTTTTCAAACTATATTCTGAGAATATTTAGAATCCCTGGAAATGTCTCAAGGAAAGCCCCAGGAGCAACAGGGAAGCTGAATGGACAAGACTCTCAGGTTTGATTCCAAAGAGTAGCCTATAATGTTAAATTTGTACATCAGGCTTTATGTAAACACTCATTAAGATTAAAGGGATAATGCTGCTAAATTAAAAAAGACAAATATCAATGACATGATAAACATGATTTGATTTGATATGATTTCAAAGTGCAATGAAATGTTTCTTAGTACCTAACATAACGCTGTTCATATTTCAGTACCTATGAAATGAGTTTATAAAATAATAAGTTGGCTTATAATTAGACAAAGGATTAACACTCTAATATACGAAAATTCATTGAAAACCAGTAAATATAATAAGATGCTTTGCTTCCTTGAGTTTTACAGGTTTTAAAGCTGAGATAGGAATATAAACAGTTTGCAGCACCTAGTTTATATGTGAGAAAAATAGAGTTCAAAGAGATTATCTGACCAGAGCCCAAGATGCTAATGCCAAATGCCATGTGCTATGCATGACAACAAACTGTGACCAAATTAGTCATTACATTTTGAGCTCCTTTACTGTAATTATCTGTAAATGATGAGACTGGACTAGATGAATTGTGAGGTCTCTTTCAGCTTAAATTTCTGACTCTAAATGTTGATAAGAATCCTAATAAATTTTGCCAAATGCTTTACATAAAAATAGAGGATATTAAGCAATCTTCAACAGATCTACCATGAAATATTTAACAAACTAATATACGTTCTTAATATATTTAAGACGAATACTTCAAGAAGCTTGTGAATTGATAA
>RJWJ010008612.1:0-52491 GCA_004363605.1 Indri indri
CCTCAACCTCCCAGAGTGCTAGGATTTACAGGCGTGAGCCACTGTGCCTGGCCCATTTATCTATTCTTTTTGCTTTTCATCTAAACTTCTTTGTTTTAATTTTTAGTGATTGGTCTTGTGATTACAATATACATTATTAAAATATCACACTATAATTTAAATTAAAATTGTATTTCCTTATATACAATGTAAAAACTTTACATCCCCCCTTTCTTTGTGCTTGTTGCCATAATTTTACTTTCATTTATGTTAAAACTAAACACTTCATAGTTGTTTTTTTTCTTTAAGCAGTTAATTGTTTTATAAAGAAATTGAGATACCAGATGAAGAAGTCTTTTTGTATTTTTCCATATATTTACTATTTTTGACACTCTTCATTTCTTTGCCAATACCCAAGTTCCTTTTAGTATCAGTTGTTTTGCAGACTGAAGAACTACTTCTCGCAGTTTTTGTAGTGTGGTTCAGCTAGTCATGAATGTTTTCAGCTATTTATCTGAAAATGTTTTTACCTTCATTGTTGCAGGACACTTTCTCAGGCTATGAAATTCCAGCTTGAAAGCTTATTTTCCCTCCCAGCACTTATAAGATGCTGTTCCATTGTCTTCCAGTTTGCACTGTTTCTCATGAAAAGCCAGTGTTTATTTTTACTGTTATTCCTGTGTATTCTATGTTTCTCTGGCTGCTTTTAAAATTTTCTTTCACCTTAGATTTTTTCTTTATCAATTTGATTATGATTTACCTAGATGTGATTTTCTTTTTTGCCTATTTCGCTTTGCTTTTGTCAAGCTTTTCAATTCTATGAGTTGACATTTATCTTAAAATTTGGAAAACTTTTTAGTCATTATTTTTCAAACTTTTTTTTTTTGCCTCAATCTGTCACTCCTCTCCCCGAAATCCAATTGCACATATGCACATATGTTAGGCTGCTCAATATTGTCTCACAGCCACTGTGTCTCTATTTTTTTTCTGTGTTTCTTTTCCTCTGCATACTTTATTTTATATTGTGTATTGAACAATTTTCAAGTACTTTACTTTCTTCTGGAATGTCCAATCTTCCATTAAGCATATTTACTGTATTTTTAATTTCAGATACTGTGTTTTTTCACTTTAGACTTTTTTCCCTTTATCCTCTCTTCTGAGATTTTCCACATATTCTCTCTTTATATTTTTCCTTTTCTCTTTAAAAATTATTTTCTCCTAGTTTCTACATCTGTATCATCACGGAACCTGTTTCCATTTACTTTTTTTTTACCCAGTTATGATTCAAATTTCCTGCTTTTATTTTATCACAGGTTGGATACTAAGGATGCTATTTTTCTGAAGGACAGGTTTTTTTTGTTTGTCTGTTTTTGTTTTCCTTTTGAACAGTGCTGTGTTTATTTCGAAAATTAGTTGATTTATAGGAGGATCACTGTAATCTCAGCAAAGTTTGGTTTGGGGCTTTGTTGAGGCTATTCTGGGATTACCTTTATGCAGGGGTACAGCAGCCCTATGCTACGGTATGTCCTTTGTGAGGTCTTAACTGAATGCTCAGGGTATTTAGCAGTTTCTCTCCACTCTGGCTGGCTGGAACTCCAACGTAACTCAGCATTGTGCAATCTCTAGAATCTCCATCCAGCTCACAACCCTTCAGTAGCTAGTATCACAGATTTTTCAGAGTTTCACACTGTATATGCACACCTTAGAAGTCAAGGGAAATATATATATTCTGTATAGCTCCCTTCTTTCCTGTACTCTGTCCCTCAAATTGCACCTTCCCCAGGAGCTTAAATGTTGATCTCTCTTTCACCCAGAGAGATTGCAGCTCTCTGATCTGCACCTCCCTACACCATAGTTGGTAAGTTTCCTTGAACTAAAACATCATGGCGATTGTGGAGTTATCCATGTGTTTCCCTTTTCTCAAAGATCATAGACAACTCAGCATTGTCTACTGCCAAGTTCCTGAGCAGAAGGGTTTTAGACTATTTTGTTCATTTTTATAGTAATTTAAGAAAGAGAAGGTAAGTCTGATATATTTTTGACCTTTACCATTACAATAAATTTACGATTGGAAATGGAGGCTCTTACAAAGCATTTTTAAAAATACAAATGATGTCTCAAAAGTTTGCTGTAAACTGTTTTTTAAATAGTACTTATCTTAGAGACATTTTCGTATCAGTACCTACGGATCTGTGTCATTTAAAAAAATAGTTGTATTACATTTCATTGACTGTCTTTACTGGATTTTATCTAAACATCCCCATGAATAGATATTTCATAATTTCATCTATTATAGACAGTGCTGTAATAAAAATTCTTATGCATAACTGTTGGCCTATTCGTGTGAATAAACCAATAGGCTACATATACGGCAGTGGAATTGATAGATCAAAAGCAGAAATATTTGTCCCTCTCCACAAAGATGACCAAAGAAAAAAAAAAAAGGAATGTTTGAAATTTTGATAGTTGATTAGAAAGTACCCTGAGAATGCCATTCTACTCCTACCAGTAGTGAAGGAGGGTTTTTGTTTTCCATACTCTTTCCTACACAGCTACTATATGACAATGTTTTAAAAGAACCAGAATTAAAATGATGTATACCCATTCGTGTTCATGGAGACGTCACAGTGATATTTTAAGCTGAGTCCTTTGTGTGGTTTCCCCAGTGGCACCTTGTAATGTCTGAGGCAGAAGAATTTTGTGAACAATTACTGAATTAATTTCAATGGACATAGTGAATTTTTATAGTTTTTTCAAAAGTAAGACAGAACAGCTAAATTATTAGGAGGACTGAAAAAATAAAGAGCTCTGACATGAAAATGGTTAGTCAAAGTTAAGAGATACACATCACTGACAAGAGCAGCTCTGGGGGGAGTTCCATGGAGGAATTGTCAGACCAACTCACTGAGGTCTTGTAAATCTAAACCCTGATCTATATTTAGCCACTTTCCCCTGATTATTTACTCCTTTCTGTTCCAGTGGTCTGAGATCCTGAGAAGCATGTTTTCACAACTGGTTGGAAATGAGAGATTAGGTGGTGGGTTAGATCAAACGCTTCTTCCCTGTGATCTAGGGAAGGAAATCAAGACCTTTTCAAAACATACTCACTAGATTAGCCACACAGTTTGGGGCTTGTTCAAGGTGGAGAATACAGCATCTCCTTTATAGACTCTGTTATGCCCACTCAGAGCCTTCAAGAAGTTAAGTACAGAAATAGAAAGGAAAAAAAAGACAAGGGGGTGTCACAGAACCTGAATAATTTTGCATTAACTCTAACATACCTGGAGTCAATGTCCAAAGATGGTCCTTTATATCTAGTTATCATTAAATCTAAAATAAAAATGTATAAGCAGAATTACTTAAAACAAATATCAGAAAGAAAAATTCATGGAGAACACATAAATAAAATGTATGCATCATTTGGGTGATTTATCACACTTTTCTGGGTCTTTTAGTTCTTTACGTATAGTTTTAACAGCACTTGTCTTTTTCTTTTTTTAAGAAAAAGTAGCTACAGAGAAGGGATGGACTTTGAGCTCAGCCTTATGAATAAGGGGAACTTGCTAGTTAAATAAGAAAGGGAGGATATTCCAGGCAGGAAAGAGCATTCCTTTCAAGTGGCTCCTCCTAATCTTCAGAGACAGCGTCAGTCTCTCCTTCCTCTGGGCTTCTGCTATACTACATATTTATTTATAGCATCAGGATTTATTCATTTGCATATTTCTGCACCCCAAATGTCTAACCCTGAGCCAGGCACAGGTGGGCAGTCCTTGAATACTTGATGAATAAGGAAAAGTCATGGAATCATGAAATGATGCAATTAGTGAAAGCTAAATCCTCTATTATTTTGGCACAGTGCTAGGTGGTATGGGGCTGATGCTAAGGATTTAAGAGAAAATCAAAAAGTCTATGTTCTGTGTATAAGGACATCCTCAAACACATGATCAAGTAAGAGCACACTCAGTGCCCTAAGGTAGAATTGTCCTCTAGCTATAGGCATAGTAAGAATTGGGAAGGGGAGAATTGGCTTGGAGGAATTTTGAAAGGCTTGATGAAGGGAGACTGCCAAATCGGCCTTGGGTGTAGATAAAGTTGGTGTGGGAGACAGAAAGGAAGGACTCAGGAAGGGTGACCAGAAGTGATGGTGATGAAGTGTATGGAACATGCAGTGGGAGTGTAACTTGTTGCATAAAATGAGCCATGTCAGGGAATAAAGGGGAACAAGGTGGGACAGATTCGAGCCTTTCCAAGTAGAAAAAAACCACAAAAGCCAGACAAAAGCATTTGAACTTAATGAAGGAAATACAGGAAGCATTCCAAGTTCTGAAGGAGAAAGGTGACATGGTGACAGTGATGTTTAAGAATGCCTGGTATCAGCCTAACAGTAGCAGCCCAGAGATTCTGAGCAACTTGATGTCACGGTTTGGGTCTTATTCATTTATGGTGTTTATTCTATGACTAACATAGTGTCTGACACATAGCACATTCTTAATAAAGTTTTAAGTTCTCCTCCTACCTATAATTTCCCCATCAGCTGAACCAGAAATAAAGGGGCTACAGCAGTAATTCAGGTATAAAGTGGTGACAATCATGAATATGGTGGTCCCAGAACAAATGGACAAAAGCGTTAATCACAGTGACATTTCAAAGGAAGAAATGACAGATCCTATTGACAGATTGGAAATGGTGGATGAATAGTTTCAAAATGTCATTTGTATTTCTTGCCTGAAGAAATGATGATAGCAGCCCTATATGAAATGGGAGTAGTTGGGAAGGATCTTGACTTTAGGCTCGGAAGAGATGAAGAGTTTGGATGATGCAAATGTTGAAATTGGTGGGACAACTAGACATCCAACTTGAAAGTTATGACCATATGGAAATGTGGAATGTAAGTAAGAAGGCAAAGACTGAAGATTGTTCCTATGAGTGAGGATGGGAAAAAGAAGAAGTAATGTGGAACTTTGCAGGAAAGAATATTTTGACTTCTGTGTAGGTTTCTAAGCATGTAAGGAGTGCCTAAGATAAGAATCAAAGCTTGGAAAGACTGGCCACAGAACAAATGCAACTGGAGCCTTAACAAGACAAATGTTCATTTATGTGATTACTCTACAATTGTGAAGGTTTGACAGCTTATATAGATTTATGTCTTACATGAGTTGGTGTGATAATTGAGGTTGGAAAGAAAGTGCATTAATAGAGGTCAACTGGACATTCCTTCTTTGGGTTTCCACCAAATGGATGTTTCTCACAAACAGGAAACTTAGTGGCGGTGCTAATGAAAATTTCATGGGTTTTACTGCCCTTTTTATGCTATTAAAAAGAAACCCACACATTCCCCCCTTGCTCAGGAGACATGTATGTTAAGACTTTTGCTTGGAGGCCATTTATTTTGTATGGCAATATGTGTACATAAAGGGTAGATTGGAGTTTTCTGGACAAAACATTGGAATGTTTTGGGGTAGCACCTGTTCTCATGCTGTTTGCTAATTTCTTTGGCTTCCTTAGTCACACCTTCAAAACAATGTTTTAAGCCCATTTGGCATGTTCCTCGTGGTAGAAAAGATTGATTGCTCTGTTTTCTTTCAAAAAACATTTAGCAATTTTAGAAATCTTTATTTCCAACATACCATAGCACACCTCATCTGGCTTTTCACATAAAAGATACCACAAATGCCTCTTATATAACTTTGGGTTACAGGGGAATGATCAAAATGGAAATTAGCCTCTGCTTCAGAAATAAATAGGGTATTTATACACAAGCCAGGAAAATTTTCAGAAATGTTTGCAAATGCCCATAGTTAACAGGAAACAAGAAAAAGTAACTGAAGATTTCTATAGAGGTGTGGCTGTCAAATATTTCTGAGGGTGACCCAGAGTAAGAAATGCATTTTATATTATTGCTCAGCTCTGGGCACTCATGTCCATGCGTCACACACAAGCTCACACAGTCACACACACAACTAGGGCAACTAAGACAACGTTTGAAGAAACAATACTTATCCTTGCTACTTGGAGAATGCATTATTCTATTCTACTGCATTCCATAAAACAATGCTGGTTGTGAGTTATTAAAATGATTTTATATTTGTAGGCTGAAAAGCATTGCTAAATCATTTATAGGCCTATATGAGCAAATTTATTCTTATAAGCTTGGAAATAGGCTGTACGTTTTCATACTAGGGGCCTTCTCCTTATAGATCATTTACATCTTTTCATCCCAAACCAGCCATTAGCCTTACTTAGAGGGGAAATAGGCGCTTCGTTGTGGACAGTTTTACTCCCATACACACCGTCTAAGAGGATTCTTTCTGCCAGGTCCCTGATAGCACTCTCTATCTCTCTGTTCTTGATACCCCGTCACTATCATGGTAAATTGAGGAATGGGTCTACCCACCTATCCTATACAAGCCTTACTACACATTGCAGAACAATGTTCCCCAAAAGATTCTGTGCCAAATGGTGGACTGGTGTTTATTTTGCCTGCCTCTTAGTCATGTAGCTCTAGTGACCCAAGAGGCAGAGTCTAAGACAGACAGGAGGAGAGCAGTGTTGGCCTCGGAATTTCTATTAGAAAGGTCTGAGGTGCTGCCACCTGATTGGAAGTTGGCCAGGGGACTTGTCCTAAGCTATCTTGGTCTAACCAGATTACATATTTATCTGAGGAGACCTACTGTGTTGAAATGGTGGGAGATTAAGTCCTCCTAAGCCATGCTATGGCAGAGTCAGGAAACTAAGTGAGTTCAGTGTGGAGAAATTAGTCTAAATTAGACTATTTTAAAATAAATTCTTTCTCAGAACCGTCACTTGGTTAGCAACATACTAACAAACAGAAATCTCTCAGGGATCTTTTTTTAGTGATTATATAAGAACGATATAAAAGTGCATAATTTCAAGAATTTGCATGAAGAGTAAAAAAGAGTGAACATGGCAATTCTACTCCTAGGTACATATCTGAGAGATTTGAAAACATATGTCCCCAAAAATCTTGTATACAAATGTTCACAGCAACATTATTCATAATATCTAAAAAGTATAAGCAACCCAAATGTTCTTCAGATAAATAAAATATGATATATCCACACAATGAAATGTTATTCAGCTATAAAAAAATGAAATACCATCACATGCTACAAAATGGATGAACCTTGAAAACATTAGGTTATGAGAAAGAAATCAGACAAAAGGCTACAGACTTATTTTACTTATATGAAATGTTCAGAATAGGCAAATGCACACATATGGAAAATAGATTTGTAGTTGTTAGGGAGTGGTGGAAAGGAGCAAATTGGGGCTAATTGTAATAGGTATGGAAGGAAATGATAGAAAAGTTCTGAAATTAGATAGTGGTAGTGGTTGTACAACATGGTAAATATACTAAGACCTACTGAAATGTATACTTTAAAATGGTAAATTTTAAATTTATTTAAACATTGATGAATTTTATGCTTCTCAATAAAAAATACTATCAAAAATAGAGTTAAGTAAATTCGAATTTATCTAACTTCTGCATTATCAAATTGGCTGTTATTTGAATAGGTATCTTTAAAGATCTTAAAATGATTTGTTTTTTATGCAGATTAAATTTATAAAAATATAATTGTTGCTATTCTATAATTTGCAGAGCTCTTCCTTGTTATATGTCTTACCACAAATTCTAAGTTAGACAATTTCAAATAAAGGAAATTTCACTGTTAGGTACAACTAATCTACTCTAAGCTGCATGTGGGGGTGTGTGCATCCATGCACAAGCTCATGTATGTGTATGTAGTAGTATTTTCACTACTTGACATGCACCTAAAAAATATGTACTTGCAGCATCATAATTTCGTTGTTATTTATTGTACACTCTGTGCTTGCATGACACTGTTCTAAATACTCAAAAAACATAAATCTTGACTTCTGTTGTAAAGAGCCATCCAGTCCATCTGGGAGACAGAACATGGCATAAAAGTATGCATTCAAGTGAAAGAAACCAAGGGCCATGCCAAGCATGAGGTCCAATGGTGAACATTATGGGCATTCAGAAGAGGGGCAAGATGAAGTCTCCAGGAGAAGACGGGTCTTTGGATGTGAAAGAGGAAGATATCTGAAATAAGAAGAGGAGAGCAAAGACTCAGAAGCAGGAAGGTCTGTGGAGAGTTTTCTTAGCAT
Organism: Indri indri; assembly: GCA_004363605.1. Classification (NCBI taxonomy): domain Eukaryota; kingdom Metazoa; phylum Chordata; class Mammalia; order Primates; family Indriidae; genus Indri; species Indri indri. Next base: position 8,131 of record RJWJ010008612.1, read on the forward strand.
CTGTCCTCCGTGAAGGTCAAGGCAATTTCCTCTCACCCTCATTTCTCTTCATCCCACGAGGGTCTCAGTGCATGTGTCCTGTTTAGAGTTAGGACAAGTAAGGTGCTGAGATTTTAAGGAGGGTCTAGTTAAAAGAAAAATAAGCCTTAATACATTAAAGAGATTTTTTTGAAAGAAGGGTTTGTGGTTTCCCTAGGATGTTCTCTTGCTCCCAGGCTCCAGCTAGCTGTTGGTAAGATAGGTCACTAAAAAAAAATTTAAGTTGTTTTTAAAGGACCAAAATCTCATTAGAACTTGTCTAAACTGAAATACTAGGAAGATAGAGGGTTTGGGGGACCTGTAGATTTCTTTCTTTCCAGTGAAACTGGAGCTTTAAGTAAACTCCAACCAAACTTAATTTAGCAAGTTAAATAATAATTCAGGACAATATAACTTTTAGACTATTTCCTGCTTTTCCCCTCCAAAAAATTAAAACGGTGTACATCAGAAAAGTGAATCCAGCCGGGTACAATAACTCACACCTGTAATCCTAGCCCTTTGGGAGGCTGAGGCAGGAGGATTGCTCAAGGTCAGGAGTTGGAGACCAGCCTAAGCAAGAGCAAAAGCCTGTCTCTACAAAAAATAGAAAAATTATCTCAGTGTGGTGGTACCTGCCTATAGTCCCAGCTACTGGGGAGGCTGAGGCAGGAGAATCGCTTGAGCCCAAGAGTTTGAGGTTGCAGTGAGCTATGATGATGCCATTGCACTCTAGCCAGGGCAACAGAGTAAGACCCTGTCTCAAAAACCAAACAAATAAAAACCCCCAAAAGAAAAGTGAATCGAAATGTAGAAATTTAAAAGTTATTTGTACTCAGGCACAGAAGAGCAGTGGTTTTATCTTATGTGATAGCCCCAGTGGAGAAGCAATTGGTTTAGGAGTCCAAAAACTAGATAGCTCTCATCCTACGTCTGTTTACCACCTTGTCTTTGGCTTGGCCATGTCACTCAGTTCAGTTAAGGCAACAGTGCACGCCTATCAAGTGCAAGCATTATTCTGGACACAGAAGGGTAGACAGAGGTGAGTAAGGCGTAGTATATGATGTCAAGCTACTTACACCACAGATCCATATTTCGCAAAGTTTGTTCCATGGAATACTCTCCTGGAAGTTACTCCACAAAAAGAGTCTGATATCTAAATTGGTTTGGGAAACTTCTGAATCCCAGAGCCTCCACTTGAAAACCGACAGCTCTTAATCAGCATAATAAAGGTACCAACCTGTTTCCCCCTGGACAAAAACCCAGTAAGAAAGAAAAAACGTGCTTAACTCAGAACTCCTCGTACATTGTCCCTAATAAGAGCCAGAGTTAGTGAAATGCAGAACACACTAAGGAAAGTTGCTTTAGATCAAAGCTGTTCAATAGAACTTTCAGCAATATTGGAAACATTCTTCATCTGTGTTGTGTAACATGGCACCTAGCAGCCGCATGCGGCCACAGAGCACTTTAAATGTGGCTAGTATGACTGAGGAATGTAATTTTTAACTTTACTAATTTTAATTAATTTAAATTTAAATAGCCACATGTGGTCAGTGGCTACCATATTGGGCTGTGCCTCTGTAGACCATTAAATATAAATCTTTTAAGAAGTCTTTTAATGGAAATTTAAATTTTATAATATTTTGCATAGAGAGAAAAGTGAGATGCTTTAGGAAATTTGGACAGAGTTAGCAAAAATCCAACTGACCCCATGATTTTTGAAAGTTCTATCATCTCAAAATGCCTTTCCAAAGTCTTTGGACACAAACTAATTTTTTAAACCCACATTAAAATCACTTTTTAATGTCCACATTAGATCTATCTCGATACTTGTGAAACTCTTAGGAATAATTGTACCTCCTTGGCTCTGGGTAAATTATCTCTGCTGTTCTAAGCTTTCAGGGTGTGATGCAGATACCGGGCTACACTCAGAAGTGAGCTTCATACCTGACAGTCCTGAGGATGCCTGGACTTACTGCTGGATTTAGTCAGGCGGAAGACATTGTCAAACGGCTTGATATACAGTAATTCTTAAATATGCATTATCAAAGGTTTCTTTTCTCAAAGGTTTTATTTTAATTTTACATTTATTTTGCTTAAAAAAGCTTTTATTACTTTCATATTTACAAACAACATTAATCCAACTAAACATTTCCAAGTTAAATGGAATTGGTAGTGATCCTCAGAAGCCTATAAAAATGGCAGTTTTTAATTTTTTTATTCCTTTTCTTATGATGCTTGGCTTTTGATGTCTTCAGAGAGCTTTAGAACACCTCCCAACTTTTCATGCATTGGCTCATTTTCAACTTTTTTTGCAGACGTCCGGAGCCCCTGACGCCTGCCTCCACAGGCTGCACGCTTTTGTAGCTCTGGCTTCACTTCCTGCTCACAGAGCCTTTCTGTCTGTCCTACACATGGAAAAGGCCCCGAAAGCCGTGCCATATCCAGAAAGAGGAGAGCAGCATCTCCAACCCTGATACTGGCTAAGGCTCCCATCTCTGCCATTAAAAGTCCTCAGGAAGAGTTGGTCATGTGGCCAAGAAGCTGGGCATTTTTATGAGTCAATTGTCTTGAATAATTTCAAGAGAGCAGCTGCAGATTTCCCCCATTTTATAAATGTATAGATGTTATTAACAACAGAAATTAACAGGAACCTGGAGCCTTCAATGAAGAAATCCTCTGAAAGTCTGTGGATTTATTAAACACCATTTTATTTACTTTGTGGTTTAGATAAATAAGGTCAACTTAACTTCAGAAATAACACTGACCCTTGCCAGGCTGAGTCACATCGTATGCTAGGCAACCACGAGTGGAAAGCCTGGTTCGCCTTCACCAGGTGTAGCCGGTTAGACCCTGGTATTCCCTGGAAGAAATAGAATGAATGTTTCATTGCATTGTAGACAAACTTGTGGATCCTCTGGTTGAATTGCAAAATGGATCCAAATACGAATTCGATCAGATATTATTGCTGATTACCGTTAGCAAACCATTCTTTGTTTTCCTCTTAAGTAATAGTATGTTTACTATCCTATAAATTAAAATCTGGAAGTATTGTCGGGGAAGGGTGGCCCAAACTGAATAGGTCAGTTTAGTTTGGACTGAGTCAGAATTTTCACTTATAAGCTTAATAGAAATGAAATAAAGTCTCAGCCAATTAACTGCCTGTGTAAATCTGACGGTGGAAAGTAAGACGGTCTGCACTGCAGATGCCCTGATAAACGTTTGGTTTTATCCATATAAGCCTTAGCCTGGGAAAGCAGCCCTGAGGAGCGGTAAACATGGATTTCAGGGTGCTACTGAAATAGTAGTTCATAGCATCATTAACATTTTCCCAAATCCTTGGCAACCTTTTTTTTGAATCAGTTCTCATGGCTGCTACAGACAATCAGGATTTGGGTAACTGGTTTCTTATTGTCCTATGAACTTAAGAAAAACCATTCAAGGTCAATTGCATAGTCCAAAGGTCAATAATTTATGCGACTTTTCTCTGATTATGAAATACAGGAATGGGTGTTCATTGATACCAATCTTAAAACATTAAGTGTGTTGTCCAAATCCCTCAACAGTCTTCTAGAAGTGTACCATCTGCAAATTTATCTCAACTTTTATATTACCCTGTGCCATGATTTGAATATCGGTGTCCTCCTAAAATTCACATGTTAAAATCCTACCCTTCAAGGTGATGGTATTAAGAAGCAGGACCTTTGGGAGGTTATTGGATCATGAGGATAGAGCCCTCATAAACAGAATTAGTTCCCTTATAAAAGAGGCCCAAAGAAGCTTTGTTTCCCCTTGTACCAAATGAGGACAAAGCTAGAAGTCACCACCTATGAACCAGAGATCAAGCCGTCACCAGACAACAAATCTACTGGTGCCTAGATCTTGGACTTTCTAGCCTCCAGAATTAGAAGAAATTTCTGTTGTTTATAAGCTATCCAGTTTGCAGTATTTTTTTGTTAGTAGCTGGAACGCACTGACATCCTGATTTTGCTGATGAAGTTTAATAATTTTGTATGTTTACTTCTTCCTGTCTGATGTATTGGTCATTTATTACTAATTCATTCACTCAGGAGGCAATTGCAATAGTCGGTGAGAAAGTCCTTGGTGGCCTGATCTGGCCTGTTGGCCGTGGAGATGGAGAGATGTGTTGAGTTGTAAACACATTAAGAGGCCAAATTTGCTGTGTTTGTTGATGATTGTCTGTGAGGCATGAAGGAGAAGCTTACTTCAAGGTTACTTGCTGGTTTCTGACTTGGGTAACTAAGACAGTGAGCTAGAAATAGGATTTTCTGGAATGGAAAGAGGTTTTTGGTTAAAGATGAGGAGATTAAACATTTTTGAACATGTGTTGCATGGACTATCTTTGTAATATATATGCAAGGATGTCCAGTGGACTAGTGTCTTTCCAAGGTTTTTGACCATGACCCAGAATAAGAAATATGTTTAACATCACAATCCTACACTCCAACATAAATGAAAGAAAAAGTTTCATGAAAAGATAATCACCTAAGTATGAATCGCTTTGGTATTTCCACCTATTCTATTTTATATTTAATTTTAAAATGTTTGTCTCTACTCATACAACTGATTTCAAACCCGCTAATGAATTGAAACCTATAGTTTGAAAAACACCATAGTACATATTTTTAAGTACATGTCTATGTATAGGAGACACCTGGGTTCAAGGTATAGGCGTAGATGAAAAATCAGTATATAGGTGGTAGGTGGACCTACAGAAGTGGATGAAATGGCCTAGGGAGAGAATGTAAAGTGAGAAGAGTAGAAGACCAAGGATCTAATTCTGAGATGTGAGGAAATGGCACAGAGGAAGGCTGGGGAGTGTGTGCTACGGAAGGCAACAGAAGAGATTGTTTTGAAAAAGAAGGAATAATGTCCAATGCTGCTGGGAGGTCAAATAATCACTGAAAAGTTTCTATTAGATTTAGGGATGTCTAGGTCACTGTATATAGGGGAAGAAGTTAGATTTCTGAAGGTTGAAGAAAGAGTGGGAAGTGAGGAAATAGGAATAGAGTTAAACAACTCCTTTAAGAAATTTGTCTCTGAAACGAGAAATTGAGATCAGTGGGAGCTGGAGAAGAAAAATCAGTAATAGAATAGAAAGTAGAATGTACTTTCACTTATTCGTCATAAAACTCTCTATTTCAAGGTCGGAGCAATTACCTGGAGCAAGCTCTAAAATTACAAGATCAGATTAGTAAATTTGTATTTGTTTAATGGTTGCTCTTTTGATTATGTGGCCTTTCATTCTGTGTATGTTTGTGTATGAATATATATGTAAACTATTATATATAAATATTATGTGTAGATTATCTAGCTATCTAACTATCTGAACTAGTCTGAACAGAACATATTTAGGAGAGTTTATCAGCAAAGTTTCTAAGTTGATCCATGTGCAAATGCCCCACGGTGCCCCCGTGACACCTTTAGCTGTCTCACAGTACTGGAGCTTTTGCTAGAGAATGCCCTAGTATAAGACATATAATACCATTAAGGGCTGCCAGTCTTCCTTCTGGTATGACTCAAAGTATGGATTGCAGACTTTATTCCTTTCAGTGGCAGAAAAGTCATCCAAGGCTTTATTTGAACATGCCTGGGATTTCAGCTTCAGGAGGTACAGAGTAAGAGAGTGATGATATTTCAGTTTCAGGATCAATCCAGTTATCAACTATGTCAAGACACATAATTGCCCCATATCTGAGTCACTGACGATGTTAGTAATAACCTACAATATCCTTGACTTTCCTCTCAAATACAGTCTATGTTTTATGAATTAAAACCTATCAACCTTAGAAGCATAGATAAAGGAGACACCATAATTAGTCTCAGTGGAATGATAGTTTGCTTTAGAATCCAGTTTCCCTGCCAGCTGGGCAGAGTACGTATGTTAAACCCTTCCCTCCCACCAGCCTTTGGTTAAAGATGGAGCATTTATAATCCACTTTGGGATTTAAGGAGAACTATATCAACTCTAAGTAAAAAGTTATTATAAATCATGATCTTCATTTTACATTGCTTAATTAAGAGTGTGAGGGATTTAAGAGAACTAGGGAGTTGTTGCTATCGAAAGTAAACTCTCATCATTTCCAATTTTTTTCCTTTTGTTTATCTCAAAATAGTCACACCTTTTAAATATGGAAATATATTCCATACACACAAAAAGATTCTATGTCAAAGAGTCTGGTGACTCAGCTTCTCAGCTTTTCCTAGAAATCAAAGATCGGTCTTTTCCAGGACTGGGGAGCCAAAGGTGTCACACGGTCAAAAATGCTTCCATCTGCTGGTCAAACTCAGGAATACACTAACTGTTCCCCCGCCTAAAATGGCTAGTTGAGGACACAAAACAACACAAATTGAGCAGAGGTTGGCCGTGGAGCACAGAAGCTCAAAACAATGGATTCTTGCTGATGGTGAAGGTACATTCCCATCAACAAGCAGGCAACCCGGAGAGATCAGAGGTGGAGCAGAGGGGTAAGATTAGAACTCAGATTCCCCAAGGCTCTGTTTGCGTATTCTCCCAGGGCCCTTGCCAACTAAAAACAGGCAATAGGTTGTGATTATTTTAGAACATTCAGGCAAAAATTGCTCTGCCTCTTGCATTACCAGACTTAATAGGCTATGAAATTCTAAGTCTGGAACCAGTAAATGAAATGGCTCAAGAGGTCAACTGACCCTTTTCTCAATGTCCCCTAGTTAGGTCAGCGGCTCCTTCGTAGTTATTTTAATTCATTCCTACGGTGAAAATACGTGACTATTTCCCTTTCTGACAGTCACAGGGGGTTGATTCGCTATGGTCCAGATAGGACAATGGAATTTCTCTCATTCCCGATGACTCTAGCTATGAAATGCCAGGCTGTTTGGCCTAGGGGAAGGCACTGTGCTTTGCAGGCACTGTGGCCAAGTCTCCCAGCCCCCTCTGCTTCCTTTGACAGCCACTCTCCCGGGCTGGGATCTGGCTGAATTAATTCACAGCTGCCAGTTCTGAGGATTTTATCTGCATTGTTAGCATTCCTCCTGACCTGCAGCCTCTATTCATTTAACGGTTATCTGATGGGGATTGATATTAAGTGAAGAGGAATGTTCAAATCACACCGGCTTTGGCAAGTGGGAATGAAAAGAGCAGAATTTCAGTTTGGGAGGGGAATATTTGCTCACTGCTATGAGACTTTTGTTAGTAGGTTTGTGGAATGGAAAAGGAAAATGATTCCAGGAAAAAGTTCCTGCAAAGGAAACTTGAAAGAATGATTTTCTATGTTCTTTATTTATTTGGCCAAAAGATGAGAAGAAAGCAACACAGGAGGCAAAGAATAGAAGTGATAGGAACAAACTCCTCCAAGACGTTTTTGGCCATCTTGAGAAAAATATTCTCTACTTGTAGACTCATTACTATATTCTGCTGTACAATTTATTTGTGTTGAACGAATTCGAGAAAGAAATGTGAAGAACTTTTAGAAGACTCAGCTTCCAAGGAGCAGTTTTCTTGAGGATATATTTTTAAAGCACATGTATGGAATTCATAGCTTTCTGTTTGGAATCTCAGACAGACAAGAGGGTCTCTGAGAGAACTGCATGGAAAGGAATAAAACTCACGCTATTTACCAACCTAGCAAATGCAGTTGCGACTGCAACTGACTTTCTTCAAAATGACGCACTGAGTGAGCATCCTTTCCTGTTGAGGGCTTGCAGCAGGCTCCTAGGGTAGTCAGCAAGATGAAAAAGAAACTCAGAGGGCCAGCGAGATTCCTAAGGGCAGGTAGAACCCCTAAGCATTCTTCAGAGAGAGAGAGAGAGAGAGAGATCGATTTCACAATAATATCACACCAGGCTGACCACTGAGGCACGTTACGTTACACTTTATCTTTTTAGAGAACGTGTAACTATGGAAAGGTTTAACTTTCCATGCCTTAAATATGTCTCCAATGCACTCACAATATGCTGACCATAATAATTAATACCCGTTTTAAAGCAAATCTAATCTATGTAACCAAAAACTTATGATGGTTCTTTCAGTGCCTTGTGAAAAATGAGATAGGGAGAGGGCTGAATTCACGTTTCTTTCTGGTCTTTGAAATCAGGTACAACTTAAGTCAAGTACTCCCAAGGAGAGCAATAGCCCAGAGGGTGATGAATGTGGGAAGACTGACCAACTGACAACCTTCCTTGACGCCTCTCTGAGCGCTACAGTGTTGCTGGGCTGGCCCGAGACTCCAGTGTCATTGGAACAAGAGAAAAATGAACAACCAGGCTGTAGGAGAGGAGAGCAAGTGAACCTTGGCCACAGCTGCTAGTTTACCACTGAGGACGCCCCTTCCTTCCCGTGTTCCTGCCTGCCTGGGACCCATATGCGTGGTATTTGAATTGCTCCCCTCCATCATGCTCTAGTTTGGGTCACACCTTTCACCTTGGCATTGCCACGAAGACTTTCTGATGAAGACATGCTCCCCATTTGCGAAAAGCCCTGCCCAGTCCCAGGGAGCAGAGCGAACTGAGCAGCCAGGTGGGCTGGGTGCCGGGGAGGCTGAGTGCTCCGTCCGTGGCTATACCCTTCGCTGCCCAACTGCAGACTTCAGAGCAGAAATCTCTCTCAGAGGTGCCCTCAGACAAGTGACAGGTAGTGAGATGAGCATGGAGCAAGGCCTTAGCACCTTATCTGAGACTCGAGCTGCTCATTTACATGTCATGTCTCAGCCTCTGGCCTGGGATCTCTCCTTTATGGCAGAGAAGGAGGGAACTGGTTCTATTTGGTTTTAAGCCCCCATTTGTCAGGGAAGCAAGAAATTCAATCTCAGTCACAGTTCATGGCTTGGCCCTTCATGCCCGGGGCTGCCTGGAAATTTAGGGGCTGAAGTAGTATTCTGAAAATAGAGAAAGGGGCCCTAGCCCTCCAAGCAAGATAACTGCTGTCCAAATGGTCATTGTCTCAGCTGCGTGGTCCATTTACAGTGGGTGTGTCCATTCCATGAGGCTGCAGAACATATCGGTGAAGCTGATGGCCTCTGGGGCCAAACTAACCAAGTGTAAAATTGACATTTCCTAGCTGTATGGGAAGGTTCCCTACCCTCTCTGTGCCTCAGTTTCCTCTTGTACAAAATGATACCCACCTCACAGGGCTGTTGCGTGGATTGAAAGTGTTAAAATGCTGGAACAGTGTCCAGAGCATGCAAGAGCTCTGTAAATGTGGCTATTTGCTCCTTGCTGCCTGCAAGCATGAGCATCCTTAGTTGGCTTCCAAGTCTCCTCCCCTTAGTACGGCCCCTCTGGCTTCCGTGCTCCATTCCTTCAGAGCCTCTGTCACTCCTCCAAGCATGTCATATGTCCACACAGTTCACAGGAATGGGAGGGATGTACACATCCCAACACACGCCATAGCTGGTGGTCACCCACCCAGCCTCCCATCCCTCACCCCAAGGTGCACAGCCTTCCCCAGATTAAAAAAGACAAACTAACCGGGACATTTTCCCTGTGGGAAGGCCAGTCCTGCTTCTCCACTCTTAGCAGTGGCCTCCTCGTTTGTCCTTTATTCCCCCAAAAAGCTTGTTCGCTCACTTGTTGGTAGTATGGAGATTGTCTTCAGGAAACCTTACATCACCATACTTATTGAAGATTGGAGAGCCCAGACACAGATACAGCTTCTCAGAGTAGGAGAAGAAAAAATGCTATTCTTCCTTTTGAGTCTTCTATGGGAGTGAAGGAAATTGTAAATGAATGTGAGAATAATTTACCCTGCCATGTTTGTGTTTATTATCTGTCTCTCCCATAAGATTGTAAGTTCTGTAAAGGCAGTGAACTTGGCTACAGAGCTTTTCTGCATTTCACATTTATTAAATGAATAAATAAATAAACGTGAGTAAGGATTTTACTTCTTAGCTCTAAAAATTTATTCTTTTTACTTTCTCACCCTTTCCATTGGAACACATAAATAGGCAATTGTATGCTGGTCAATGTTTAATAACCAGCTCTCCTCAGAGGTGGGACAAGCCCTGATTTGTAGCATTTGCCAATTTCTTTGGTGTAAATTTTCCTGCCATAGGTAATTTCAAGCTAGTGTAGCTCACAAAAATTCCTAGATATTTAGCAATTGGTTCTTGTATGCAGTCAGCAAGAGGCTCCAGCATAGCACTAAAACAAGGTATTGGATTAATTTTATATTATTCAAAAAGGAAGATCCAGTATTCTTTAACATGAGTTGAACCTATAATACAAATTCAACAGCCACTCCTCTTCCTAGATACATAGACACACATGTAAACAAATAAATGGGTAGTTGTGCAGAAACAAGTTAACGTAGCAGGCCTGAGACTGCTATCCACAAAAAGACCTGCTTGCAAGGTTGGCCCTTGATTGGCATCAGGAAACTTGCATTTTGGGAGGGTTCCCACTATTCCCAGAACTCATAACAGTGGCTCACTGTGCCTAAACCATTTATACAAACAATGTGGTTTGTGCTGCATAGCTGAATATCTGTTTTCCTTCTTGGCATCTGAGATGTTGGTACTTGCTAGGTGCCTACATGATCAGTCCCTAATAAAAACCCTGGGCAATGAGTCTCTAATGAGCTTCCCTCATAGACAACATTTTACATAGGTTGTTACAATTCATTGTTGGAGGAATTACGTGTGTCCTGCGTGAGTTGCTGGGAAAGGAACCTTGGAAGCTTGTGCCTTGCTGCTTGTGGACTTTGCCCCATTTACCTTCTCCCTTTGCTGATCTTTCTTTGCATTCTTTCACTATAATAAACCATAGCCGTGAATATGATTACATTCTGACTTCTGTGAATCCTTCCAGGGAATTATAGAACCTAGGGTTAGTCTTGGAAACCACAGACACAATAGGTGAATAAATAAGTTGATCAGTGCTGGATGCGACTGGAGTCATTTTCATTTCACAGTATTCAAAAACGTCCACCTGGAATCTCTTCTCCTCTCTATTCTCATGGCGTATCAAGTGTGCTTTCATCATGGCACTTAAATGCATTGCAGTGTAAGTCTAGCCCCCTTAGCAACTCCCATTTTCACCCCACTCCAGGGCAGTGAGCTCTCCCAGGACAGGAGCCATTGTTGTACTCAGCTTCGTAGAGGGAAATAAAATGCCCAGCACTTACTAGGGCATTGGGTTCTCTAAACAGAGTGTACTATGTGGGGCTGGGAAAAATTTTGAGTCAGGAAAGGGGTTGACTATGGGATTAAAAATTTAAAAAGGGCCGGGAGCGGTGGCTCATGCCTGTAATCCTAGCACTCTGGGAGGCCGAGGCGGGTGGATTGTTTGAGCTCAGGAGTTCGAGACTAGCCTGAGCAAGAGCGAGACTCCATCTCTACTAAAAATAGAAAGAAATTAATCAGACAACTAAAAATATATAGAAAAAATTAGCCTGGCATGGTGGCATGTGCCTGTAGTCCCAGCTACTTGGGAGGCTGAGGCAGGAGGATCGCTTGAGCCCAGGAGTTTGAGGTTGCTGTGAGTAGGCTGATGCCACGGCACTCTAGCCCAGGCAAAAGACTGAGACTCTGTCTCAAAAAAATAACAATAAATAAATAAAAAAAAATAAAAAATAGAAAAAGTGTTTAAATGGTGGGCAAATTCTGAAACTTTGTTGACAGTGGAGACAAAAACAGATATCCTTGCCCCATGTCTGTCTCTTCCTCACACTGTTGCAGAGAATGGAATACAAAGCTCTTTCCTCATTGTGTTCCGATGTCCACAGTGCTGTGATCCCTGAAGAGCCTCCAATGTGCTTGCTTTTCCTTGCCATCCCAGGTGGCTGGTCAACTATCCCAATTCCCATCTCACACAGGGCAGCAGAGTGGACAGGTTGAGGCACAAAAAATACCAATGAAAGGTCTTGGAGAAGGGTTTCCTCCATTAGGGGATAACTTCAAAGGATCAACAAGGAAGACATGGAGACCCCAATTCTCTGAAATACCAGATTTTTCCCCTCGTTGGCTATTATTTCCTCACGTTTCATTAAAACATGGAATTTAAAGGCTTGTCTTCCATTTTCATTCAGTCAGGCATGGTTAACATTTTACCAGTAGACTGAAAGAATGCAGGTCACCCAAACAGGATAGATGACTGGAACAATTTGAAATTATGCCTGGTCTTTTTTTTTTTTTCTTCTCCCTCTGTTAGCTCATGCACAGAAATACTGGAAGCTTATTCACTTCTGGTAAGTATAGTTAACACCAAGGAATAGAGAAATAAAGCACCCAGAAAGATGATTAATAGAAAATAATATAAAAACAGTGGCTTACTCATTGCATTTCTTAAAATTTCCCAGTGATGAAAAACCACTTCCATTCCTCTTGCTCTGGAGTGGACATAATATAAGCACAAACGAATCCAGTGGGAGAAAGTTTATGACTTTTATTGTTTGGCCCAAGTTCACAGCAATGTCTGAAAGGATTGCCAGGAAATATCTGTTTAGACTAATCTGCATAGGAATAACTAACTACTTATAGGGAAGGATAGCTATGCATTTTCTTCATTGGATTCTTCTGTTAGGCATAATCATACTAACTTATTAATATGTTTAATTAAGCACACTGTCCATGAGATCAAAATGAGAACAGGCAACTCTCCCAGTGGGTTATGTGCAGTACGCCCATGTGCCAGACCCTGTGCCAGCAACACCAGGTGCACAGTGGTTCACAAAACAGACTTGGTCCTTGCCCTTGTGCAGCTTACAGTCTTGTGGGAGAGAGAAGTAAACAAGAAAACAATCAAATCAATATTTAATCACAAATTATGATGTGAGATGAAAGCAGAGGGTGCAAGGAGGGAGAATTTACATTGGGCATTGAGAAAAAGTCTTTCTGAGGAAGGTACACTTAGTCTGAGGCCTTAAGGATAAGACATCAGCTGGGAATAGAATGCATCTATTTGCGAGGCGAGACAAGGATGGGGGGTGGGTTTGGGCAGAGTGAACAACATGTGTGTAGGTCTTAGGCAAGAAAGACCTTGCGGAGATGAGAAACTGTAAGATCAAGAAGTGTGGAACACATTGAAGAAGGGGAGAGAGATATATGATATCCACGAGACTAGCATAGCCCCATAGACACATTAGGGTTCAATGCATTTTTGTTGAAAATAAATAAAGTTTCTATAAAAATATATTTCCAAGGGGTTAACTTCTGCCCCAAATTATGATCTCAACCCCAAACAGCCATTCTAACATCTCTGCCAAGAGTAGAAACTCCCAGGAGAGGGCACACAGTATCCTGGGATAGACATATGCTAATGTGGAGACTGTGAATTCCATGCCGTGGAAATAAATACGCCAGAGAATCGTGGATTGGTTTATTGAATTAACAAGCTTAATTCAACGGAGTTTAATTGGGATAGATGGGTTGGCATTAGTCGGTGGGGGGAGTTGTGGGGTTTAGTCAACAAATACAAAAATCTTAACATTCTCTGCCATACATCAATAACTGTGTCCTTCAGCTTAAATCCAAAGCAAATGCAGCTGATGGAGTGGAAAAATTATTTTGCACTCTGTCAGTACCAGTGTAGACCTAAATCATGGACATTTCCCAGTCATGTAAACTTTAAACCAGGAAAAATGAGTCCAACTCATTATCAGTGCTGCCAGGCATCCTGAACTCAGATTGTATTTCAGCTACACACAAACTAAGGAATGGGTGGACTACAAAGGAAACAAGTACTGCAAGGTATGTTGCCACAGCTCAGTTTCAGATGAAACTTATATTGAAGTAAGGAAAATAATTGAGCCAAGTTCTGAACTTATTTCCAACTCTCTGAGATTGGAGGTACTTCAGTCAAGAATATATAACTGGCAAAATAATTCATTAACAGAGTCCTTGCCTTGTTGGGCATTATTTTATCATCCCGGAGACTCACTTGGATGAGTTGACTCAATGTAAATTAGAAACACATGGATTAAATCTCTCAAAATCGCCAGATGTGATTGAGGTTTTGACAAACTAAAAGACCACTGACAGGTATTTGGAAATGTTTTCATAATCCAAGAACCACCAGGTTGGCCCATCTCTAAAAATGAAGTCATGGCCCTGTGGACATTATGATATGCCTCATATTTTCATGTTTAACAAAATAAATCTTGTCATCACTGCTCATAATATGTAAGTATTTGGGTTAATTAAATATGAAGATGTAAAATGGTGGAAACAATTCTAATAAGGGTAATATTTTTCTAATATAGAATATCCTAAGATTCCATGGGAGATGGCAAATCCACATGTTGGTAGGGTCATACCTGACAGGGTTCTCAGTAGCGAAACCAGAATTGACTCTAGTTAATTTCAACAGAAAAGGAATTTGTTAAAGGAAATTGGGAAGCTCACCAGTTTCCTTACAGACCCAGAGGGTCAGGGTAGAAGGTATACAGCTGGGACTAGTGGCCAAACCACACGCACATCTGCTACTGAACCTCAGGCCAGACCTTGCAACGAAGATGCGGGCGGCAAGATGAAACAAGCTTTTTCATTCTTTGCATCCAAAGAGAGACGCCTCTTCTGCCCCACTCACTGAAAGGTGGATTCTGCATACTCTCTTTCCACATGGAGCAGTTACAAATCAAAGACTTTCATGGATGTATTTGATTGGCAGAACCCAAGTTACATGCCTGTGCCCCACCTAAGAGGGAATCTGGAGGCGAGAGTTCTGGCTTCTACCTTGGAGAAGAGGAATGTATGAGGTAGGAGTTTCTCCATTCACAGCAATGATATTCATAAGATGCTCTATGGCCACGACATAGCAAATATTCTTTACAATTTAGATTTTGTAATATTTCCTAGTTATCAATTACATTTCATAATCTTGATTTGCTATGCAACTAAGGATATATTTATTATATATATGTATATATGCTTATTTTTTTTCATGGCTATTTTTTAATCGTATTTGAGACTCTCATTTAGCAATTCAACAAATTTTCTACCTGGAACCCAATGGAAAACCAGAAAACAAACACCCCTGAAAATGGTAGTGGTATGGGGCTAAGCATACATGAAACATCATGCATTTGATTTATATGAGTCTACTTTAAGCATTCTACTCAGGGCTTATCTATAATTTTCAGGGATTTTTTTGAGAATTTATTTTATGCTATGTTCCCTCACTATATAAAATTTGCAAGAATAATTTAATAAACACTCATATACCTTTCACCTACCTTCATCAATGTCTGTTCCTATGAAGAGTCCAGGCCAGTTGTTTTTCAGAATGTTCCTCATTTTGAATTTATGTGGTTGTTTCCTCATGACTACATTTAGATTAAACACATTTGGAGGAAATGCTATATAGATGATAATGTATTCTAAGTAATTTCTAAAAAAGAAAGGGCAGATGTTATCAGTTTGACTCTTTAGTAATAATATTAAGTTGGATATTTTTGTACGCTAGTAGATCCCAGATTTCTTCCTTATAAAGTTATCTTTCCCTCTATGTATGTAATAAATGATAGTTTGAGACTGTGAGAATATACTACTTCCTAATCATTTTTTAACCAATGATTTTAGCATCCATTGATGATTCTTTGTAGAATCAGTTATAACCATGATAATTGCAAAATTAAGATTTTCATATTCTGTGTTACCTTCTACATTTATTATTGGCATTCTTCTATAAATAAGAGTGTCCCTTCCTATTCCTCTCATTCATTCATTTGTAAATTTGTTCTTATTTTTTGTGTAAGTATCAACCCATATTCATTTCAATATGCCATAATACATTACTGACAGTTTTCAGTTTGATACTCGGAATTATCCAAATTTGGGCAGTAGAAAGCCCCTTTAAGCTGATTCCTGTGTCATTTTAATGTGGCCCTATCAGATTTTGAGCACTCCCTTAATTTTTATCATAACACCACAATTTTGTGTTTCAAGAACACCTAAAATTTATCTTGTCCCAAGGCTAGAATTAACATTTTTCAAAAAGTCACTAGTCCCTTTAAGAGAAAAATGAAATGGTGTTTAGATGCCAGGATCTACATACTAGGTGTGTTCATTTCTATTGGCCATCACTGCCTTTAGTCCCTTGCAGTTGATAAAGCTGAAAAATATTGACATCTATATTTATATCTGTAGCTATATCTATATCTATATATCTATGCTGTCTCTAATTCTAATCAAACACTATAGAATTTTTCCTTTTCTACCCCATTCCATATTTTTGTCTCCCTTCTCTGACAGTGAGAATTCATTCATTTGTTCAATCCTCTTATATGCATAAAATTGTTTTAGAATCATTTCCCAAACTCAGAGAAACTCTGTTATAATTTATAGCATTGTTATATATAAAGTTTAAGATACCTCCTTTTTTAAATGGTAAATTTCCACATGTTCTTGGGAGTATTTTGAAACTTACTTCTGTTCCATTGGTCTGCCTTTCATGTACCAGTGACACTATTTTAAGTATACAAGCATTATAGTAAATTTTAAAATATGATACCTTCCTTTTTCATCTTCTTTGTTGGGATTTTCTTAGCTATTCATGAATGCTTATTTTTCCATTCGAACTTTAGAATCAACTACCTGTATTCATTGGGGTTGCAGTAACTTATAAATAAATGCAAGCATAACTAGCATTTTCATGCTGCCAAGTTGTTAAATCCAAGAGCAAAAGTTACATTTCTCTTTGTTCAAGTCTATTTGTATCCTTCACAGGTGTGTGTTTTAATGGTTTCCTTAGGAAAGTTTATCTTTCCTAAGTATGTTACCTTTTTATTGATGTTGTAAATAGGAGTTTGCCTTCCATTATAACTTCTAACTAGTTATTGTTTATAAATGTGATTTTTTAAATGTTGGTTACATTTTCTGCTCCTTTACTAAATTATTTATCTTTTTGAGTTAGTTTCATCATTGTTTCTTTTGGATTTTTTAGCTTATGCTATCAGATCATCTGGAAATAGAGGTAATTTTATTTATTTTCCAGTTCTATGTTTCTAATAGTTTTCTCTTGACAAATTGTACTGGGAAATATCTCCATTACCATGGTAAGTAGTACTGGAGAAGGGACATCCTTGTCCAGTGTTTCTTTGTTGATTTTCTGCATCAGTGATCTAGTTCTGTCAGTGGAGTGTTGAAAGCCCCAGTTATTTTGATGTTGTTTATTTCTTCCCATAGATCTAGTAGAATTTGTTTTATGAATCTGGGAGCTCCTGTGTTAGGTGTGTATATATTTAGGATTGTTAGATCTTCTTGTTGAATTGATCCTTTTATAATTATATAATGACCATCTTGTCTTTGTTTACCATTGGTGATTTAAAGTCTATTTTATCTGACATGAGAATGTCTACTCCTGTTTGCTTTTTGTTTCCATTTGCATGGAATATTTTTTTCTACCCCCTTACCTTGAGTTTATGAGAATCTTTGAGAGTGAAATGGGTTTCTTGGAGTCAGTATATATTTTGTGTGTGTGTGTGTGTGTGTGTGTGTGTGTGTGTGTGTTAATCCATTCAGTCAAGCTACATCTTTTAAGTGGAGCATTGAGATCATTTACATTCAATGTTAGTACCGATAGTGAAATACTGTTATTTTGATCATGTTGATTTTTCCCTAGTTGTTTTATTTTCTCTCTTGTGTTACCATTTTATAATATCTGTGAATTTTAACTTTTGGGTGCTTTTACATCAGTGGGTATCAATTGTTCTGTTCCATGTATGGAGCACTTTTGAGCATTTCTTGTAGGGTGGGTCTTATGAAGACAAATTTCCTTAGTATTTGCTTGTCCGGGAAAGACCTCATTTCTCCTTCATTTGTAAAACTTAGTTTTACAGGATATGAAATTTTGGCTGGCAGTTATTCTGTTTCAGAAGACTAAAAATGAGACCCCAATCCCTCTGCCTTTTGAGGTTTCTGCTGAGAGGTCTGCCATTAGTGGATAGGTTTTCCTTTCTAAGTTACTTGATGCTTTCATCTCATAGCTTGTAGGATTTTCTCTTTCACTTTGACTTTGGCCAGACTAATGACTACGTGACTTGGTGATGTTCTATTTGCCATGAACCTTTTAGGTGTTTGAAGATTTTCTTGTATGTGGATGTCTAAATCTTTAGTGATACCAGGAAGTTTTCTTCAATTATTCCCTCAAATAGGTTTTCCATGCCTTTTGCTTTTTCTTCTTCTCCTTCAGGGATTCCTATGATTCTTATATTCATTCACTTTACATAGTCCCATATTTCTCACAGAGATGGTTCATTCTTATTTATTCTTTTTTCTTCGTTTTTACCTGGTTAAGAATTCAAAAGCCTCATCTTCAAGCTTGGAAATTCTTTCTTCTGCTTGGTCTAGCCTGTTGTCAAAACTTTCTACTGTATTTTGAAATTCATTAAATGACTCATTTCTAGAAGTTATATTGTTTCTTACCTATCTCTTTAGTGAACTTTTCATCATGTACTGAATATTTCTTTGTGTTGATTTTCAACTTTCTCATCAATCCCCTTGATCTTAATTGCCATCCACATTCTGAATTCCATACCTGACATTTCAACTGTTTCTTTTTGGTTGGATTGGAGTCCGTTGCTGAAGAACTATTGTGATCCTTTATTTTTTTTCATGTTGCCAAAGTTCTTATGCTGGTTCCTTCTCATCTGGATCCTCTTCTCTCAGCTGAAGAAGATAACTTTGTGGTATGACTATTCTCCTCTGCTTGGAACTCTGCTTCTCAGTAGGGAGAAGGGGAGGTCCCTGGATGGTGCCTGAGTCCTACTCTGGAAGATCGATCAGGTAGGAAAGTGGTGGATGCACTGTGAGCATTGAACACTGCTGCTCTCCTGTGTCTCCCTGTTCCCCTGTGATTGTCATGAGTGGTTGCCACGTGTGACATGAATGTTCACTCCACACAGGTCTGCACCTATCTTTCAGCTCCTTTTAGGAAAACAATCTCACATATGGTGGATGTTTGATAGTGTCCCACAGATCACTGAGTCACTTCATTTTTTTTTCTCCCTGTGCTATAATTTAAATAGTTTTTATTGCTATGCCTTTATTTTTATTGATTGTTTTTGCAGTGTCAATCTGCTATTAATTCTATTAAGAAAATTTTTATTTCAGATATTGCATTTCTCATCTCTGGAAGTTCTTTTTATTATTCATTTTCTTCTTTCTTATGATTATCTTGTCCTTTAGGAAATACTGATCACATTTATAATGGTTGATTTAAAATTATTCTCTTTTAATTTCATTATCTCTGTCACTTCTGTTTCTGCCTTTATTTCCTTGTATTTTGAGGTAACAATTTGGTGTTTCTTTGCTTGTCTAGTGAATGTTTATTGAATCATACTGTGAATGTTATGATATTGAGTGTTTATGATATTTATTTTGTCCCCAAGAGGGCTGAAATTTGTCTTTTTAGGCAATTAAGTTACTTGCAAATAATTTTCATGCATTCAGAACTGTTTTTAAGCTTTGTTAGGGTTGTCCAAAGTAGCTCTTACTCTAGGACTAATTCAGCCAAACCACCAAGGCATGATTCTCTAGGTTCTTTACTGAATTTCCTGAGGGCCCAATGAAGTTTCTCTGCTCTGGCTAGAAGGGATTTGAGTATTTCCCAGCCTTATTCAAGCCCTAGGAGTTGTTCAGGTTTTAGTTCCCCATAGTCACTTTTCCCCAGCAGTTGCTTTTTATGTACCTTTGAAGAGTTTTGCTGTATACATGCATAGTTAAGGGGACCTCTATGCATACTTTCCTGCACAGATGATTCCTCTCTGACACTCTGCCCTGCGAATTCTGGCTGACTCAGTCTCCTCCAAATCCAACATCTGTCTTTACAGCTCAGCAATATTTCTTATGCTATGCACAGAATTTTCTCCCTTTTCCATCTTCCAGAAATTGTCTACAGACAGAAAGCAAGGGCAATCGTAGGCTTCACCTCTGTTTCCCTTTTCTCAGTGGGCACAGTCCTGCTTTGTCTGTTGTCTCTATGTTTCAGTGAAGAATCCTTGCATATGTTTTATCTGGTTTTCCAGTTGTATATGCTAAGTAGACTGGTTTTATACTAGAAGCAGAATTCAACTGAAGATGATTTTATGGAAGAGTTCCTGGAATATGCCACTCATTGGCCAGAACTGAAGCTACCTTTATCTACCCAAAAGCCTGGAAATGTAGCTTTTTTTCTGGGTACCCATATGGCCAGTTAAAAAAAAATCAGGGGAAAACAGATTTTGAGAAAGAATGAGCATTATCTGCCATAATAATATAGTTTTAGCTCACTTACCAGTTTAGCAGCTCCTTGTAGAGGTCAGAGCCTTCCTCATTTGAGTAGCCTATAACAAGCCTGGTGTTCATGAAGTTCACAGGAAAAATAATACTAAAAGAACATGTTCCTGAACATTGAACTCATAATCATTCAAACTACCAAAGAGAAAATTAGGCATGAGGAAAGAAGACAATTTATGCTGAGTAGAGAGAGACTTGGAGAAAAAATTGGAAATTATCTTGGAGCTCCACATGCATGGGCTCATAGATTATTTAGACACTAGAGACTGCGGGAGCTTTGTTGCTCCCCTCATCTCAAGTGTCCTCTTCAGTCATGCATATAACTTTTTTAAAAAAGCTCAGATCATAAACAAGCTACTAGATGGATCCTTTTCTAAGGCAGGCAACCCCCCTTC
This sequence comes from Indri indri, assembly GCA_004363605.1. Classification (NCBI taxonomy): domain Eukaryota; kingdom Metazoa; phylum Chordata; class Mammalia; order Primates; family Indriidae; genus Indri; species Indri indri. Next base: position 28,748 of record RJWJ010008612.1, read on the forward strand.
CTTGTTTTATTCGTTCCTTAACCTATCATGGGGAAACATAAAATATATTGTTAGTATTTACTGTCCTTATTGTCTGTCTCTTCTTCTATTTCAATAAGGTCTGGGATTTTTGTTCTTTTCATTCACTGCTATATTCCCAGCACATAAACATTTGCTGAATAAAAGAATAGGAGAAGAAAACAAAAAAAAAAGTTAAGTGAGAGGGATACCAAGGAAGAAACTAAGATGGGATCTGAAAGTGTGGTGGGACATTGGCTACCCTTGACATTGCAAAATGTTTTATATTTGATAATAAGAGGATTTGGGTAGCTCTTTCAAGGCCATACAAAAGAAAGGACTGAATATGAAAGAGTGAGTTGAGGAGAGTTTTTCTCTATCCTATTTGTAAAATTCAGCCAATTCATACTTTGAGTTTGTAGGGGAATCTTTTAACAGTCAAAATAGAAAATAACCAAATCACAGAAAGCTTTATGAAGATGAGAATGGATTTGTAATTAAAAATTAAAACAAGAAAACAGAAATGTAGGCTGTTATTTTTGCCTGGTTTCCAATCAATGAATGTACTTGTCTTTTTTACAAAAAGTGAATTTTTAGTTGCCATGATTCCTATAAAAACAATATCTTTAACGACTGGTTCCTGCCCCTGTTTTTTCCTGCCTTATGATTTGAAAATGGGTGTTTTATTTTCTTCTCCTTTTCCCATTTAGTCTGGAATCCCTTCTTCATTCTTTGGCCTGGTTTTTAGCTCCAAGGGGTTCATTATTGCAAAGTTAAAAAGCCATAAGCAAGGGATGTTCATGAGGCAAACTGTAGCAGAGGTGCAGCCCTCATCTTAGCATCCTAACTACTCTGAATTGCTGGGTGGCACCAGAAAGCTCGCTGGTACCTTGGCATATGATAGTGGGAACCTGGTAATTTGGGTAGATTAAAAGTGGGTATGGAATTGCCATTAAGTTGTCATCCAGGGTGTGTGTGTGTGTGTGTGTGTGGTGTAGTAGACAGGAAAGAGGAAAGAAATAAGAGAAGAGGAGAGAGGAGGAGAGGAGGAGAGAGTGCTAAATCAGTCCTAGCCTCTGCTAACTTTGTGTTTCAATTATGAATGTGGACAGGTCAGTGCTCCAACTCTGTGGTCTTTCTCTTTCCATGGATCTCGGTATTTTGCTAGCAGCCTTCTTTTGATGGAGCCCACCAAGCTGATTGTTGGACTGGCTTTGCCCACTCTATTTCTCTACAAAAGGAATATTCCATCATGAGGAGGGGGATTCAAATTCTACAATGCATGCAGCTTTCAAACATCCAAAGCCAAGTACCAAAATAATAAGCAAAGGAGAAATGGCGATTGGGGTGAGGAGGAGAGAGACATGTGAGGGAGGTGGCAGGTCTTTCCTTCCTGTGCATTTGGTTCAGACGTGTGCCCCACATGCTTTTGGCTCGAAACCAGAATCTTAGCATGTAACAGAATTCCTGTGAGCATGTGGCTAGCTAGAGCTAGAGATCGGTTGATTTAATTACAGTGAATTGCTCCTTGAAGAAGGCGTGGGTTGACGGCATGAGAAACACGGTGCCCACCTTTCCCTCCACACTGTCCTCAGCTGTAGGTTCCAATTAGGGACCAAACCTTGTAGCCAGTTCTCAAGGCAACTGAACTCATTTACCCATCCAAATGTTGTCTGTGAATTCAAAAGCTGAAATTTATAGAGCTCAGTGAGCTGAAAATTATAGGGCACTGTGCCACATAGGAGACTTAGTGTTATGTTTATTTTGAGAATTGGGATTTCAAACTTAGTTAAGACTGAAAAATCTTTACAAGGACATGTTGACTTGTTCCTTCTAACCTCTCAGTAACAAATTTCTCATGGTTGGCAAATCCAATAATCTTTCATGATTTAGATACGGAAACCCATGAATCAGGCAGATTGGGTATTAGCAACAACATCCATTCACCAAGCTTTTCCCAAGAATTAGGGGCAAGAATATCTTCTGTTTGCAACAAGTACATCAGGCTCAAAGCAAAGAGCCTAGATTGCGTAAAGCTCCAACTCAATGGCCCTCTTTTACCTGCCTCATGCCCTTGTCCCTTCTGACCTTAGCTGTGGACACCTCCAATGTCTGTTCCTGGCATTCTTCCTCTTCCTTTTGAGTCTATCACTGTTTTTTTGCATGCCAGTTCAGTGACTTTATTGTGCCTGCAATAACACTCAGCCATTTCTATCATTTTACTTCTCTTGCACTGGAAGAGAGGAAAAGGCTCAGCTTAATCTGGGTTTAGGCTATAAAAACATTTTAGCACTGCAAATAAATTATCTAAATGTGTTGAGATATTCCACTTTCTAGTTAAGTGCTAAGGACTGTACCACATGGTTGTGAAATGTGCATGGCCAGGGAGGTTAAGAAAATAACCTCAAAGGACAGGGCCACAGAAGAGAGAATGGTGGTGGCTACCATGCATGTGCCTGTGGCGCTGTGATTCCTGCTATACTATGCTGTCAATGTGAGGCCACGGGATAAAGGAAATCTTTCAGCCAGCCTTGTGCAAATCATGCTCCCTGGATGCAATGGGATATGCCATTTGCACAAATAAACCTGAGCCTTGGTAGTCATCCACATTTGCAAAATGGGAATGATTATCCTTTCCTTTCTCTTCTTCCCCCGCTGCTCTTCTACTTCTTAAAGCTGTTCCTCTCGTGACCTGCTCTATTCACTTCATGGGCTGCTGGGAAGATCGGGAACTGAGTGTGATCGGTAGCAATAGCAATAGCTGCCATTTCTTGGGTACCTTCCACATGCTGGACGCTAACATTTCCACTTCAGTCCTCAAAGAAATTCAGGATGTGAGCATAATTATCCCAATTTCTCTGTAAGGAAATTGAGAATGAGAAAAGTTAAGAAACTATCAAGGAAATAAAGCTAGCAATGGTGGGCATCTCTGAAGTCCATGCCTTTGCTAAACTACATTGTCTTTCAACTTGTAAAGCACAAAATATTTAGTATTGGTTACAGTTATTAATGACTTTTGCAACTCTCATTCTGTAACTATAAATTCCCCTTGATGTTCTAAGTCATATCCTCCAGGATGTTTGGCAAAAGGCCCCTGACAGGTTAGATGTGTAACACCTCACATGACAGGACAGTGGGCACCTTTCACAGGGGTCTATGAATTTCTCCTTTTAGCTCACCTGACTTCCAAGTTCACAGTAGGATTTAAGGAGAAAAGACAGTACTACTAATAATGGTCAATTCTCCTTTTTTAACATTTTCTGGTATCTCAGGCTCTCTGATGGCAAGTGTTTTGGCTCAAACAGTAATACATAAAGTTTGTATATAAGACTTCAATGTTTACAAGGATATTTCATATAAATGTCCTCATTTAAATGTCTATCTAATTGGAAGGTAAGTATTATTCTCATTTTACAAATGAGAAAACTAATTTGTTCAAGGGGCAATAAGTTATATCCCAAAAGTCTGCAAATGTCTCCCAATTATAAAAATCTACCATAATTGTGGTGGTTTCTATGTCCCAGTTTATCTGGCTGTACCAGCATCACTCACTCTCAAAAGTGTCTTAATCTGAGGAATAAATTATATGGTCAACCTAACCAAAAACATAGAATTAAACACAGAATTTTACCTGCAACTGGCAAAGTTACAAATTGGGCCATCAAGGACACAACTGTGCCTACCTTGCATAAGAGCATTTCCTTAAGTGACGTAGATATTTTGGACATTGGTAATATTTTTCACGCTTTCCAACTGGATAAGTGAAAACCCTTCTCTCAGTCAACCACAGTGTTTGATTCCCAGCACATTCAAACCACCTGGTGAGGTTTTTATACTCAGGCTGCCTCATCCCACCCAGGACCAATCAAACTAGATGCTTTGGGTGTGGAGGTTGGAAAATGGCAGTTTTCAAAAAGTTCTAAAGATATATATATATTTTTCTTTCTTTTTTCTGAGACAGGGTCTTTCTCTGTCACCTGGGCTACAGCGCAGTGGCATCATCATAGCTCACTGCAACCTCAAAATCCCAGATTCAGGCGATCCTCCTGCCTCAGCCTCCTGAATAGGTGGGACTACAGGTGCACACCACCACATCTGGCTATGTTTTCTTTTCCTTTCTTTATTATTTTGTAGAGGCGGGGTCTCTCTATGTTGTTCAGGCTGGTGTCAGACTCCTGAGTTCAAGGGATCCTCCAGCCTTAGCCTCCCAAAGTGCTGGGATTACAGATGTGAGCCATTGTGTCTGGCCCAGACGGAACTTTTGACAGCGTAGCCAGCAGTGATGACTGGCAGCATGTGAACAAGCACGAGTGGTAATAGGCAGATATTAGACCCACGGGGAGCGCACTGCCAGCAAGAGATCAGATGGGGGTGGGGAACATTGCCAAGGAGGCTGAAATATTTTGAGATGGCTCATGGATTGTGTGATGGGCCCACAGAGTGGAAAGAAAAGACATTGTTGGCTACTACTCTATCTTTCGAAACTCATATTTGTTTATCTTGACTTAATGAAGTGTTTAGAAAGTGATTTGTTTTGTCGAACAGAGTAGATGTTAAGTCTGGCCTCCAATTCCAATATTTGTCTCTCTGTAACTTTATTTGTTGCAACCTCTTGCTTTGTGTGTGCATGCTTGTGTGTATATGTGTGTGTGTGTGTGTGTGTGTGTGCGTGTGTGTCTATGAGGGGAGTTACGGAGTTACAATGGGGGTAGGGTGATTCAAAATTGTTAGATAAAGGGGTTGTGTATGAAAATAAAACTGGTATCTGTTAGCATCATGTTTTCTAAGAGACAAAACTTTTCATTATTTTTACTTATTTCAGAATATGCCCTCAGAAAGGAGAGGTTGCAGAGAAAGACATGAAGTCACAGAGAGGTTAGGTAGTCAGCTGAGGGCCAGGCAGTGAGTCAATCCAGATGCCAAATTAGTGGTGAAAATTTCTAATCATCGATCTAATACTCTGTGAAAATTCAGACATGGTGAAAAAGAGGTTTCACTATTTTTCCAATTCATGGGAGTATTTTTAGAGTAGAGTATTATTAGACCTATTTTATGGTTATTTATTGCAATAAATGTTTATTTTCCGTTGAAATGCACTAAATCAAACCCTAATCTCTTTGCTATAATTTTTCCATGGAAAGAAAATAACATTTCAGCTGATGCAATTTCAGTATGCTGGGAGCTCAGTCTCCTGTTTCAGGTGCCCGGGGATGCAGGAGGCCAGGCCAGGGGCTTGTTCCTTCCTGGTACAGATCGCTACAGTTTAGAATTCTTTGCTGACAATTCCAAGTAACTCAAATTCTTTCCTTTACATTTTTTTTTTCTGTGCAAATAATATTTAATTCTTCCTTGAATTCTATTCTAAGAGGTCATTTCTCAAGTTTCCCCAGGCTGTAACCCTCTCCAGACCCCAGTCTTAACTCTTAATTCTTCAATCTCTCAGCCCTCTTCCCTGACTGTTCTGCTCGTTTTCTCTGGGGAGAGAAGGACACATGTAGACAGGAACAAGGAGCTTTGAGCACTACATGCCCAAGAGCTGCTTTACCGCAAGTATTAGCCCAGCGTACCAGCCACTGGTGGTAGTGAAGGGAGAGGGACGCCGCGGCAGGAACCTTGACTCTTCTTCATCAATCATGGGAAGGATGGAGGGAGGAAGTGCAAAAGAGGACTCCTTGGTTCCTTCATTTCATGGCACTGATTACGCGAGTACAGGTGCAGCAGTAAGTTCAGGGCCATTCCTTAGACCTACAGTCTGGCCTTTTCACTCTTATAAAATAATAACGCATAACATTATTTCAAGCAGAGGGAGAAAAATAACCCTTAGATTTAGTGTCCTCAGACTGGTGAATCAGCAGAAATAAAAATTAATTCCAAACAAAGACCTTAAATGCCACAACTCCTACCCACGTCTCCCTCCAGGGACCTTTAGTGGTCCCATGCTAAGCAGAGGAATTGGAAACTTTCCCTTAGACACCTGTCACACAGATCTGGCTGGGTCACGTAAGTTAAGTCCCCAGGAGCTTGACAGCCTGTGCAAGGCACTAAGAATCCCAAATGGTGTGAGAAGGTTGAAAAACCGGTCAAGATGCTGATCTCCGCGTGAAACTAAACATAACTGAAAACATTATTTGTAATGGAATAAGGTTGGTTACAAAAATGGTAAAGGGGAGTTGGGTGGGGATTGAAGCCTGGAGGAGAAGACCGCAAAAGAAGAAAGTAATTGTAAAGTTTGCTGTAAAATGCTTCCTGTGTCTCACCTAGTAAATCCAGATGGGCTTCCTGAAGGAGGAAGGCTAGACAGTTACTTTTGAGTTGCCTTTCAAATGATAAGGAAGATCCTTCTGTAAACAGGAAATGAAAAACTCTAGACTTGGAAGTAGCTGAGAAAGGGTGCAGAGGTGAAAGGGGAAGGGGAGCCATCAGCTCCCCAGATTTCATCCGGCGGAGAGTTGTCACTGTTTGTTTCCGTGTGTGCCTGTCTGCCTCTCAAGGGCTGGGACTGTGCCTCATCCATCTTCATGTTCTAGACATAAGCTTAATAAGTGATTGTCTAAATACATCCATGCATAAATGAATGAGAGCATGAATGAAGTCATAAATGGAGGTGCCTACTAGTAGCCTGGGCTGTGAGTTTGGAATCGTCGTCTGTGACCTCTTGTCTTCCTTTGTCCAGCAATACAGCGCGTGACAATATTTCAGAGCATTTTGCCACCAGCAAATGATGCTGGCCCTTGGTCTTTTGAAAGAAGACTGTGGTGAACAGTTAAATTGACTTTAAATTTAGCAGCATTGGGCAAGAATAGAAATGTTCTAATCCTGTCTCCTCCTACGGAATGTGAATTGTGGTCAGAGTAATATGTTTTTGCCTCCTGTGATTTAGATCAGATTTCATAGGCCAGACAGGGTGTAGGGAGCCAGGCCGCAGCAGCCACTCTCCCTGGTAAACAGTGTCACACCTCCCTTGGACAGCCCAGGGCACCATGTGTGCCCTGGCGTTAAAGACACCTGGCCAGGGCTTGTCTGTTCTCCCTGCCTTGTTTCTTTGCCCAGTGTTCATGTGGAGTTTGGCTTCCTAGTCTTAAAACTGGGCAAGGCGATGGTGTGCAGGTGTGAGAGGTGCACGCACACGTGCCTGGAGGAGGCTGCCCCAGAAAAACATACCCAGGCCCTGGATTTGACTCCAACTTTTTGGTCTTCACTTTCCATTAGAAAATAAGGTCACTAGCTCTAAAATTTCCACTGGGGAAGGCTGGTTTGGCCTAACATGGCAACATTATTTGATGGGCAGTTCTGAGTCTATCACGTAGACCAAGGAAGATGTCAGAACAATGTGTCTGTAGGCAAAAAACAGCAGGAAAATCTGCCTCATAGGCCACTGAGGAAATAGTTACCCAGTTACCTGCTGGATTTAACACTGTTATCTCCCTGCCACTTCTGGGCTTAGCATCTTTGCTTTGAAATAAGTGGGTCATTTCACCATTGTGCTTCAAGAACTCTCTGTTAAACATGTTTTTTGGTACAGAATTATACACCCAATCAGAGAGTAAGGGTTTTTACCTTTGGAAGGAAATGTGGCTGCTTCAGTCTTCCTGTGGACTCCCTGCCTCCCTTACCTTGAGAGTGCTAACGATGTAGAGGTACAATAATTGGCTAATGAAATGCCTTTGGGAGTAGGAATTAGGACATATACCTAGAAAGTGGGTTTCAGAAGAAAGGAGAGGAGAATGAAAATGAGAAGCTTAAGAAAGAGCAGAATTAAATTTAGCTGGTATCTATCAATTTTGCTGAACTGGGATTATACATCATGTGGAAGGAGTCTGCACAATCAGATAAGAATTCTTCACCAATTTCTTTTTTATTTATCTATATTATAATCCATATTAGGGAAGAAACAACCTCTACTTTCTTTTTCTGTTTGTTTGTTTCAGCATATTATGGGGATACAAATGTTTAGGTTACGTATATTGGCCTTGCCCCACCCGAGTCAGAGCTTCAAGCGTGTCCAACCCCCAGATGGTGTGCACTGAACCTATTAGGTGTGTATATACCCATCCCCTCCTCCCCCCTCCCATCTGCCCGACACCTGATGAATGTTATTACTATATGTGCAGTTAAGTCAGTTAATACCAATTGATGGTGAGTACATGTGGTGCTTGTTTTTCCATTCTTGTGATACTTCACTTAGTAGAATGGGCTCCAGCTCTATCCAGGATAATACAAGAGGTGCTAGATCACCATTGTTTTCTGTGGCTGAATAGAATGCCATGGTATACATATACCACATTTTATTAATCCACTCATGTATTGATGGGCACTTGGGTTGTTTCCATATCTTTGCAATTGTGAATTGTGCTGTCATAAACATTCTACTTTCTAAAAGTCACAGATATTAAGCCTATAAAAATATTAACATTATATCAAAGTTTAGCACAAATTTATAAAGAGAAAGAAAGATCCATCCCAGCCCACCTAGGTTCTCTTGATGGTATGTTAAGTAGTATCTAAGCAAATGGAGTCTTAAATTGTCTGACCAAAAGGTTTTTATCCTGCCTCTGTGTTATTAACTAACATTCACTGAGAATATTCATCATATGTGTAGATTAATTTAGACAGAGGGGAAGTTAATGCATGAACTCCTCATACAGTCTTAAAAAGAGTAACATAATATGTTAGCTTTCTCCTTTTTACCCGCTCCTTGCACCTTCTCATTATTATTACATTAGGCTGATCCTATATTAATTACCTTTAGTTGGTATGATTTCATAGTTTGCAGAAGTTATTTATTGATTGAACTAACTGAGCATTTGAAAACTATCTCTCATAATTGATAACGAGTACTGAATATTTCTTTATCTTTTCCTTTGAATTTCTTTTCTTCACTGCATATTTTCCCTCAACCAGGTGTTTTTGTTGTTGTTGTTTTGCTTTTAAAAATTCTGTGAGGATTACTGTTGTAATGTTTTATAAAGTCTGGCCATCTCTTATATTGGTTAGCTATAGTAATTGACATACTTGATATCTGCTAATAAACTTATATTTCACTGTTCAGTGAAAAGACTGTACTTGCTTTGATCAAGAATCGGCCCAAATTTAGAACTCTGAGAATGCAATTTATTTATTCCAGAATAAAGCATTTGGTTTGTACTATCACCAAAATATTCTAAATGACTAGTTACAATGGTGAAAAAATACATAGCCCTTTTGCACAGGCCTTCAGAATTTTAACATCCTACAAAATCAACAAAACTCTTAAATGTGAATCTATGAAGATGAGACACATTGATTTCTTAGCTATTGTTTATTGGGGTAATAAAAAGAGCCTAACAGCCCAAATGGAATTTTATTTTATTTTATTTTTTGCCAATAAGAACAACTGGTCAGATTACTTCCATGGATAGGTATGTCATCCATGGAAGCATTTCAGATGTCTAAGTGGGAGTCAGAGCAGTCTCTCGAGATTCTCCTGGACCACCTCATAGACTAGATTTTCTACTGTGAGGAAAGGTTCATGGGTCAAGTACAGGGGTTACTGTTGGAATCAATTTCAAGTGCCTCAGAAACTTGTGTTTACAGGGCTGACTTGATGCAATCCATGATCATCCTTTTTTTTTTTTCAATGTGGCAGATACAGACACTCAGACTAAGACAACATTAGTAGAGTTACTTAATTATTCAAATTGACAGCAAGTCTGGGGTCCATGGCAGCCAGGTTATGGTTGAAGTGATAGAAACACATTGTTGCCTGAGGTCACTTTAGCTAGTATCATATTGGTTGTAAAATCATCATCAGCTGCATCATCATTTGAAAATAGATTTAAACAGATTTATGTATTTCTTAAATATATAATAAAGTTGAAAGTCTCCACTAAAGCAAAACAGACCAAGACCAGTAAAATTAATCCTCTGTCATTCAGTTGGCTGGTCCTACCTGCTACAGAAGCTGAGGCTAAGCTGGCCTGCCAATGGGCTTGAGTCCCTGGGGAGTCTATGACTGTACCATGACTCATTGACCCTGAAGAAGCCAGGCTGGCTGCTTCATTTGCATCTAGAGGCTTTAGCCCAGGGCCTTGTCTTCTCTTTCCTCTTAACAAAGATAAAAGGGCAACAATAAGTATGAAGAGTCAGATAAAAGGGCAACAATAAGTATGAAGAGTCAGATAAAAACACCAAGCTGTAAACATCCTTTTAACATTATTATCAAAATTAAGCAAAGACTCATTAAATATTTCTGTATTTGAACTAAGCAATTTGGGGGAAATTTTGGCAGGAGAAGGTATATGAGCAAAGGGAAGTGTTTTCAAACAGACGTTACGGAGCTTATTTTAATGGGACATCAACGATCTTCAGGAAATTTAATAGGAAACTTAATTCTGATTAGTTTAAATGAGCTAGATTTTGAGCAACTTCTCAAAACTGGGAATTAATGAGTAGGAGACTAAAATCTATGCAAAATCTTTGGAATTTATGAAATGCTTTTTTTCTAACGACAGGGAAAGAATTTTCGGAATAACATGAATCAGAATTTGCAGAATCTTCCTGTGCTACTTTATAAGATCTTCCACTAGCTAACAGAAGAGCCTGGCTAGCTTCTCTTTTGTGGATTTTAAACGTTTTGTATGCAGCAAGTACTTTCTATGTGTGAAACACAAGGAGCTTATCAGGGAGGTAGGCACGTGTAGAAAAAGAGAGAGAAGGAAGAGATGCCACTATTATTAGAGGTCAAACAAAGCAGGAGTGGAAAGGAGGGCTCTACGGGATCTTGTCAATTTGCTGAATGGTCAACTTTCCAAATGACTATTTCATTCAATTTACTTTTCTTTTAACTTTTTGTAGTTAGTTTAATTTTACCTTCCTAGCTGCCATTTTAGGAATATTTCATTTCTTTTTGCCCCAAATCCCTGTTATAGCTGAATATTGAGGAGTAGAAACAAAAGTAAAATTGAAGGGCATTTGAAGACTTATTAATGAGTATAAAGTTTTGAATATAAATGATTTGCATGAATATTTTCCTCATTAAGTTTTTCCACTTTTAAGAAGACTATAGTTACAAGAATCTTTATGCGCAAGAACATGACTTCTAAAAATATACTCTTAGTAAGTATATCATGGGTATACCTGTCAAATAAATATAGGTCCAGGGGATCATGATCTAAATTAAGTGAATCAGAGTTCTTCTCTGGGAATTATCCACAGATAGCTGCTGAGCTACAAGAACATAGATCCGAGATTGACCAAAGCCATTTTTCTTTTCTGTCTTCACGCTTAAGCTAAACAGGAATAGACAGAAATGGATGAGATAGGGAGAGAAAGAGAGTCCCGGAGGGCATGAATTTGAGACCCTGGTTCTAGTAATTAGTATTTACTTTGATCCTTTGAGTTGACAAGAGCTGGGAAGGGTCTGAGATTGTATCCTACTTGCAAGGTAACAAGTTAACTTGCCACAGTTTTATGGATGCTAGTAGAAGACATGAAAATTTTGGTTCAGAGACAAAGGACTTTATTACATCTATAGCAGTAGTCAGAGTGCCAGAGCCTGCAGTCCCAGTTCCCACCTGGTGATGTGAAGAGGACCAGGAGCCACCTGCACTCACAGTGAGTTGCACTGTAGAAGAGGAACCCTGAGCTTAGGAAACACAGATTTTTATAACAGGCAGTAAGTCTTCTTGCCCTTTGTTCCGGAGTGACACACTAACTATTCTTTATACAAATACCCTTGAAAAAAGTCAATCATTACCTCTGCTTACGAAGTATCCAGACCTAAGAGAACCATGGAGAATTATATCCCATCAGAGCTGCTGCTGAATCCTTTTTAGTTCTGCAAGTTTCCAAATCTTCCTTAAGCTAGTTATTCACTTCAGTCAAGACTACTAATCAACTCACGGTGTAGCAGGAGGTTTTTCCTTTCCAGAGGTCCCTCCTAACTTTATTATGAAAGCAGAATGATATAGGTTCATTATAAAATACTTTGAAAAAAATATGCAAAACAATTACTTTTAAATTGTATGTGGGAAAGTGCCTGCATCTAAGTTTGGAATCTGTTCTTGTTTCACAGATTTGTGATGGACAAAACAGAACACATATTTTGGGTTACACAAAATATTTTAAGAGCTATCAACTGTTGTTCTCGGCTGACCTCAGTTCTTATAGACAGAAAATTAAGAAATTGGTGATGGTGTTAGCTGGGATCCCCTGCCCTCACCTCCCAACTGACCTCCTTTTCTTCTTATGAGTTCCTACTCATAAGACTTTGTTCTAAGTTAATGGCTAAATTATATCACTAATATACTATCTGCCATAATGATTTAAGACAAATATCCTGCCAAAAAAGTATTTATATTCTGATAGGAAATTCTACAAGATTACAAAGCCTTTAGGAAGGAATCTAAAAAAAACACTAATGGTGGAAACTGTGACATCAGGAGAAGTGTCAGGGAGATAGTTAAGGATTAGAGAAAGATGCTAAGCACCACCTCAATTATACCATATCCGGTGGTTGCTTGAAAGCCACCAGAAATTGTTCACCCCCTAGGGAAAAGAGGTCCTGCTTCTGTTCCTGGTGATCGGACTGTGTGCTCTTAATTCTGATGCATATCTATATTTTAAGTTCCTAATAGTGTCAGACACGTAGAGAGTGCTCCATAACCATGTGTTTAATCAGTGAAAGTGGACTCTACAAGCCAACTTCCTGAAATAAAGTGGCAGTGGGCTCATCAAGGTCATGCTCTCACTCTCTCACCTTCTCAGGAAGCTGAGCAAATCCACAGGGCAATAATTCACAAATAATCAAAATAATCAGGCTTGAATTGCTGTTCATGCAAATCATCATTTCAAAGAAAACTTTGGCTAGAAGAGGATTTACTTACAGGGAGACTTTCTCGCTTCCAGTAGGATTTCCTAGCAACAAACAAAGGTCCTGTTCCCTCTGTTTGTGTGTGCATGTGCACATGTTGTGTTTGCAAGAGAGAGAACGAACGTTGGGGGACTGGAGAGGGTGGCTCATCCCACTCTGGAGGCAGCTGCTTTCTCCATCAGCGGCTGGTGGCAGACATCTCCACATCCCTCTGCGGTGGAAGGGCCAGCGGCTGGAATGTCAAGCCCAGACTTAGTCTAAGAAAATAAACTCCCATCCAAGGACAGATGTGAGGTTACCAGTCCTTAACTGCCCTGGAAACATCATTTCACCCTGTGTTTGCCTTTGTGTTTGGAAATGTGGAGGAACCTATATGTCAACTGTTGCTTGTTGTGTGCATTTTTCTTCCTCTTCTCTACTGAGACTAAGTGTAGCCAGTCAAAGAGAGAAAGCTACCAGTGAATTCAGGATTATTCTATAAAGTCCTAGAGATAGTTCATAAAAAGTGTGGTTTTAGCTCTATTGTGTATAATGAGTCAGGTTTTTCACTGTCAGAAAAGGAAATTAAAATTACGAAAGGAATAAGGCTAGAATAAACCCTGTGGTGTTGTGTTAGAGTTGAATGGCTCAGTATGAACTCTTGATTTTTTTACATAGACACAGATACACATATGGTTAGAGGTATAAATATCTGTATAATTTTTTCTGAATATGTCTGTTAAGAGGGCCTAGCATCAAAAACAGTAAGTATACTTAATGCCCATATTTTTGTTTTCATATATCATTCATCATAAAAGGAACTAGGGGTTCTTGGAGAAATATTTGATTCTAGGCTTGTGGCGTGGAAAGTACGACATGGACCTGGAACATTGTATTATGTCAAAAAGAAGGAAGGGCTTAAAGAATGATGGGAAAATGTCAGAAGGACCCAGGAGCCAGCTTGCAGGGGCTCCCACTGGCCAAATCTGGAACAACTGGGGCATTAATATGAGAGGGAGAGAGAGGGAGAGAGAGAGAGAGAAACAGAGATAGAAAATGAAGGAAAGAGAAAAAAAAAGAAGGAAAGGGAGAGAGAAAGAGAGCAAAAGTAAATATTAAAGTAAGTGTAGCAAAATGTTAACATTTGGGGAATCTGGTTGAAGGATGTATGAGATTTTGGGCATTATTTTTAGAATTTTTTGTGACTAAAATTATTTTAATATAAAAAGTTAAACTCATGTAAAAACAGTGTTGGGCAAGAAAGATAAATGAAACAAGATTGGCAAAATATTGACAATTGTTGAAGTTGGATGGTAGATACCTGGGAGGTCATTTTACTATATTCTCTACTGTTAGGTATGGTTGAATCTTGTTCATAAGAAAAAGCAAAAAAGTAAAAAAATAAACACAAGTGCAATTTCAGTTTAAGAAGGTCCCCTGTTTTTAGCCACATGTATCAGGGAACCCAGGCCTGTGTGCATGATCCATGAGAATCACATCAACCTGTTTCCTTTACTTCTGGCCTCGAGTTTTCCTTCTACTGCAGTCCACTCAGTCACTACCAACCAGAGGAGTAGTCTCTCTGCAGTGCACCTTTTAACATTTTATCCCCCTCTAACTCACAGGGCTTTTACTCACTTCTCATGCCAAGAGGAGAAATTCTGAGCTTTCATTTCTAAGCTTTCAAGGTTCTGTATAATTAGGTCCTGACCTAGTTTTGCAACCTCATTTTCCAAATTCCTGACTTGAATATTCTTCTTCATTAAACACTGCTTTCCTTGTCCTGTCCCAAAGGCTCTGTGGGCTTCTCACCTCTATGTTTGGCAGGTCTGAAAATATGCCCAGAATCCTTTTTTTCTTAAAAAAGTATCTTTACTACCCTTTCTGATGACTGATGGGGACGATGGGGTCAGGAGTTGTTTCAAAGGGTAAGGCTATGATCATTCCCCGCTAGAATTATTGGCTGTTTCTTTTGTGGGAATGGGTTCTCTGAGGCTGCTGGAGCTCCAGGTAGGGAGTGGGCTAAGTTGACTGAAGGCTGTATACATTTTACCACCACTTTTTTTTTTTTTTAAGTGTCTAAGTAATGCCCTATTCTATAGTAAGTCTGCAGGGAAGTTTTGCTAACTCTAAAACATCCCATATATTCTTCCCCTATTCCTTTAATCTTTACTGAATATTTGTCTGGTCCTCCAAACTCTCTTCAAAGACTCTTAGAAGCATTCTGTTATGGTTAGATTGGACATTGTTAGCATGTGAATTTGGGAGGATGATTCCCCGTTTCCCCTTTATCTAATATCTTGTGATTTGTACTTTCTATCTTTGGCAATATTCTGAATGACAGAGGAGTTTATGTTTGACACTAAAAAGCATTTATTGTAGTGATTTTTCTGTGTCTCAGAGCAAATGTTTGTACAAATAGGTGTCCAAATATTTAGCGACTAATCTGCAGAAACAGGTCACTTATACATAAATGTTCCAATCACATTGCCCTAATGCAAGAGAACCTGGAGAACTTGAAAGTAATTAAGTAAAAGGAAAAAGAACCGTGATTAGAAACTCACTTATTTATCTCTTTCCACATTTTTGACAACTCCAAATGCCTGTACATCATGCTCTTTTCAGGGTCTCTATACTTTCTTTCTGTGCCAACTCTAAGCACCTTTATATTTCAGTTACTGTTGAACCATTTGCAAAGCATGTGGACTATACAGCCAGGTTTTAATAATGCTAAACTCCTCCATCTCTCATTCCATGATAAATTTTGTAGGTAAGCTTACCCAACTGCCAACTGGTCAATCTCTTTACACACTTAGCCTATCACCTGTGGTCACCTTTTAACAGCTTCCTGAAAGTCTTTTAAATTTTGGTAATCATTTATTTTGGATCATTAGGGGACACTTATCCCATCATAAGAATAAATGACATTTCTTTGTCTATTGAGCTTCTGATGCTGTATCATCTTGGAATGTCACAGTAATAACAACCAGCACTTATATGTGCTTATTCTGTGCCAGACCCTGTTCTAAATGCTTTACCTAAATCAATAGATTTAAGTCCACTTTCATTTTTTCAGTCTTGCATCTGACTAGCCTCTGAGATAAACCTCCTCGGAAATATTTTGGGCAGTCCTACAACACTCATTTGCCAGAAAGCACAAACCAGAATTGGAAATATAACAAGCCAAGTCTGTGGTTTGGTATGGTAGTCATTGGCGATTAAAAAAAGAAAAAAAATTAAAGAAATGCTATTTCTATCATAAAAACAATCTTTTCTAAAGTTCCAAAGAGAAAAACAATTAAGACACTCCCAAATATTTTGGTAGTTGGAAAGTAGAAAGTAGAAAATGGCTTTCAATAAATGGGCAAAATACATCTTGCAGCCATATTACCAGTGGCTTTAAATGGAAAGAATGACAGGCCAACCTGGGTAGAGGGCTAGCATTTCATCTCAAAACCTTTTTCAATTCTGTGGTCATAAACCAGTTCCAGAAAAAGCATCCTCAGAACCTGGTCTAATGCTAAATAAATACTGCACATTTTATGGTTTCAGATCTAGGGCCCGGGAAGCACAAGATTGAGCAATGGCAGAAGTCTTGTGGCCTGGGAGCCCTGGATTCACGAACTCTGCACACACCAGGACATAGCTCCCAGAGCCTGCCATAAAAAGATGAAATCAGCAGTAGGCAGAGTCCTCTTAGAACTGCTCTCCTGTGGTCTCTCTAGGCTCTTATTTTTCTCAATTGTCCAGGCCTTCGGCTTCGTTTTCTCCCCTGGCTTGCTCCTTTCTTGCAGCACCTGGCCTGTATCCACCTGCTCCACTTCCTCCAGACCCTCAAGAGCTGGGCTTGAGCCCTCTGCTTCCTTAGGCACATGCAAGTTCCACACAAATATGGAAACCTTCATTCATAATTTCTACTAGCCCCTCTACAGGACCGACTTTCACATCGTCATTCCAACCCCACGAATTCTAGTTCTATATGCCTAACAGAAGGTTGCGCCTTTTCTCTTGGATTTCATGGAATCACCCTAAATCATGATAACAGTTGGTTCCATTTGTTTTACCATGAACCAGGGATAATGCTGAGCACTTTCTCCTCTCATGACTCCTTTACTTCATTAATGGATGCTTTCACTACACATTCATATTTTACTTTTAAATATGAGAAAATTACATGAAAAAAAGCACAAACATTTACTTGAAATCCATTTACTCTGTTCCACAGACTACTCTTGACGTTAAAAACTCTTTACACACTGTCGTTGATCATAGAAATCTAAAATGAATATCAACTCGTTTGCCTGTCGTCAGTGGTGTGAAGTCCCTGAGCCCTGGGGGGTCCAGCTGTTGCTGTCTTTCAGGCACTGGGGCTTCTAGAAGTGGCCAAATGTAAAGGAGGAGTTTCTCTCCAAAAGTCTGGAAGCAAAGGAGGTGGCATATTAGGAAATTAGATCCTTCTGGTGGTAGTGGCTGTAATACTATGAGGAATGGAGAGTTTTTTAATTCTGTGGCTTCTCCAGGAATCGTCAGGTGGGGAGGGGGTACCCCTGGCCAGCAGTGTTTGTTACCTTGGGCAGCCAGTGCTAGCAGAACCAGTGGCCGCTCCAGGCTTGTGTCTAGTAATTACGACATGAAATTCTGCTGTGTTCCTGGGGGGACTCGCTCAGCTCGGCCAGCTGTCTGCTCCCCTCAGGCAGCTATGGAGTCCGTGGTCTTTGTTGTAGGTTCCTCCATAGAGGCAGGAAGCTGGGCCCATCTGCCAGGAAAGACCCTCCCCTCCCATTCAGTATACCATGTCTGTCCATCTTCCTTTTTACCCAAGGAGGCAACCTCAGTCCCTGTGGCCAGATTATTAAAACTGTTTTCTAACCAGTCTTCCTAACCCCAGCCTCCTCCCCTTTCAAAATCATCTTATATGCCAGAGTTAGATTAATCTCCGTTCCTAAATCCAATTCACATCCTGAAAGTCTTTAGAGATTCCCCATTAAGATAAAGCCCATATTCTTAATCCGGCATCATTTCTAATCTTCTCCAAACCACTCTCTTCACATTTTTAAATAATTATTTTCCCACCTTCGTTTCAACCGCAGTGGGGAACTCATGCTTCTAGATATGCAATGTCCTCCCTGCCCCTGCTAGTGCCTAGCTCAGGTGTTAGTGAGGGTGAAAGAAAGTGCATGAAAACATCTAGCCTGTCTTGCTGTACTGAGCCTGGATAAATGGGTGATTCACTTGAACATCACACCCCCGTGGAGAGAAGGTGAGGCTCAGTCGTTCAACAAGACTTTAGGATAGCCATTTTCTTTGCACAACTATGTTGGGTCTCCCCACATCAGCTCTGGGGAGAGACAAGAGCTAGTTGAACTTTTCTCAGGCTTCCTCTTTGCCATTGTAGCTGGGCTGTTTTAAAGCCAACATAGATGATCTATAGCATCAAATTCTCAGAGCAGCACCCGTTACAAGTAAGGAAGCAATTGTGTTCTTCAGACTTGCGTTTTTTCCACCAGGACTCAGAGATGGTGAGACGTTTGGTAAATTTTATTCAAATATTAAATGTTTTCAATTGCCCTTGTGCTTTTAAATGATTTGCAAGACCCTTTGATGCAGACCCAGTGGCTCATGGATATCCTACTAACCATGAGCTGTTTCTGTTTTCTGCTCCTGTAGCCTTAGTTGCCAGGCACATAACACAGAGCCAGCCCCATCCTAAATCCTGGCTGTTCAATACCAGCCTCTTCACTGCTTATTGTCTTCCTTAAATGGACTTTGATCCAAATATGCTGCCAGAACAGTTACTCTCCTTGAATTGCAAAGTCGGTACAGGGGCCAAATGGGGAGAACAGATCACTATAAGCTTTGCTCATTACGTTGAGCTTCTCCTCTCTGTGGTTCCTGACGAATTCCAAGATCTGACTACTTGATAGGAGTTTAGGGAAAAACCATGTGCCATTATTTTAATTCATAGGAAATAGACACCCCAGGCTGGTCTGGAATTATAAAAACTGTTGTCTGGAGCCACACTAGATCAGGGTAAGGGGATCAGGAGTCTTCACTGCCAGGCCCAATTTGCTTTCACCTCTAGCCCCATAGGAATGGCCATTAGCATCTCTGAAGAATAGTGTTTAGATATTAAGAATTATAGGCAAGGCTATAATTTCATAGGATACCAGAATTGGAAAGAATAAGAAAATGTACCTCACCATATATGATATTTTTCAGCTGTGTATTTCAATTGTTATGATTAATATACAGAAGGGAAATTGAGGCTCAGACTATCCATTCTGCATACTTAACTATATTCCAGGAACTGTAGATGAATATTTGCATTCATTTTCTCCTTACAGTCTAATTATCCTATGATGATCAGAGATGGGGAAACTAAGAGATTAGGTAAAATTTCTCCAAGGTGACAGCTCTTGTAAGTGATGACACCCAGATTTAAATCTGTTCTCTTTTTTAGCCACTCCTTGAAAGCAGCAGTGGTGGCCGGTTGCAGGCTGGGACTCTCACACTGGCTGTCTCCTTCCAAGTCCAGGGCGCTCTGCACTAAGAGGCCAACCACATCTGCTGTCCCAAACGTCAAAACATACCTAAAGAGTGACGCATATGGAAATGCATGAGGCACTTTCCAAGTCTCTCTTGACACCTTTCTGGTCTCTTAATCTAAGAATGTTTGGTTGGTTGAGCTGCCAAATCCCAGTTACACAGTGGCAGGCTGTAGGCTGTTTGTTCTATCACAAGTTCATGCCTAATTTGCTAGACTCCCACATATCACTGAGGTTACTTGGGGGCATGCTAGGAAAGAGAGATCCTGATGCTGCTATTTTTGCATAATGAATTTTTTCCCTCAGAATATCCTTACTTGGATCAGGCAGCAAGGAGTGAAGGAGGTGAGAGCTGGTGGGGTACGAACTCTGCGCAGGCTTTATAGCAGCATTGTAAAGGAGCTGGGAGCTGTTTTCACCTTCCCTAGATATTTCTTTTGTCAAGTATCAACCTACTTCTCACACTCCTCAAGCCATAAGTGCTGCTAATTCCTCTCCAAATCAATGTAAAACTAGGTATGACCGATAGCAGCTTTATGTGTATTTCTCCTAAATTTCATGGACTCCAGAGTCAGAAAGTCACGGGTTCAAAATCCTTCATCCACCATTTACTGAGTGTCCTCAGACTTAATTGTCTCCATCCTAGAAGGAGGATAGTACCTACCTAACATAGTAGTGAGAATTCAGTGAGTACCAAATATAAATTCTAACAGGTACTGGCACAAAGTACGAATTCACATGTCAGTTCCCTGCACTGCCACACTTTTCTTCCTGTTTCAGAGATACTTACATAATACAGACAGTCTCTGACATATGATGGTTAGAGTTACAATTCATGATTTTACCGTGGTGCAAAAGTGATACACATTCAGTATGCTCCTTGATTTATGAAGTGGTTACCACTGGACAAACCCATCATATATTGAAAACACCATTAAGTTGAAAACACACTTTCAATTTATGATATTTACACTTTATAATGGGTTTATTGGGAGCCTCACTGTGAGTAGAGGAGCACCTGTAACCGTGACCTTAAGCAGCAGAAGTAAAGCTCTGATGGTTGGTTTCAGTGGTCACCTATGTGGGGGGCCTCAATGCTCCTGCAATTCTGCAGACGTTTACTTCCTTCAATCAGAGGTAAGACCAGGGTGTGACTCTCAGTGCTGAACCAGGCAGCCTGTGCCTTCTTCCTCATGGGTGGCTTACACTCACCTGAAACCATGCTGGTGAGAAGAGAGAGCGAGGCCAACCTCTTTCCTCAGATCCCCGTAGTGACAAAAGGATCACATAGGACCCCCATGCCCCAGAACATTGGCAACCGAGGAAATGCCATCTTTAGATCTTCTGCCCAGCATGTGGGAATCTCTGGACGACCACATTAGAAACATGGAGGCCTCTTCCTCCCAGGATCGTGAGCAGAAACAGAAGCAGGCAGGAAGTACTCACAGGGCGTCACAAAGCACATTCAACTAGTTTCTGCTTTTGCTTTTTATGACCTGGGGGGGAAGGAAGTTTTCCTCCTTTCATTCTGTTCCATTACAATAACTGCTCTATTTCATTTGAAGTCTGGGGCACTTCCTGGATGATGAAAATCCAGTATATTATGCTTGGTTTTCTAAAATTCACCCAGAATAGGATTAGTCGGCCACTAATACTAAGAGGGTGCCACTCTGGCAAGGAAGTAACTTGGGGAGGGAAGCAGGTGCCACCATCACAGATAAAGATTTTTATGCTTTGAATCTTACAGACCGTCAGCTTGAACTCAGGTGGGGGTTCAAAGTAAATTCAAGTCGAGGTACAGAATCAACCAACAGAGAGAACAGAAGTAGCTTCATTAAGGTGCAGTGTTGAGTTGTTACTTGTTAGCTACAATTTTTCAACACAGATGTTCTACCCCAGTTGTTTATTTATAAGTGTTCTTTGAGGTGACACAGATAAGAGGGTCAGAGAGAAACGATTGGAAAGGCAAGTGATCTTGCATTCCTTAAATAATTTCTTCTTCCCATAACAAACAGCTGACAAGGAGAAATAGTGTTTCCTCTCCCAACTGTGGGTAAAACTGGATCTCATTCATTATAGGTAGCCCCAATCCAGGAGAAAAAGGCAACATTGAAACACTTTCAAAATGGTGTCTTAGCAGGGAAACCCAGGAAGAGAACAATGGCAAAGCAAGGAAGTCTTTTACATAGCAAGTGGCATATTAAGTGTTTCCTCTTATTTTCTTCTTCCTTTTGTTGCTTAGTTTTTTTCTTGTTTTCTGTTCTGGGTCAATCAGCTGGAGCAGAGGTCCTTAACTCCAGCCACAAAACAGAGTTGCCTGGGGAGCTGTCAAAAATATCAGTACTCACACCCACCTTCAGAGATGCTGGGTTGTTTTGTCTTGGTGGGGGTGGAATCTGGGCATGCATCCCTTTTAAAAACTCCTCAGGTGACTCTAACGTGGAGCCAGGGTGGAGAAGCAGGGACCTAGGCGGTGGCTCTGTTAGTCTGAAGGAATTACTCTGTTTCTTGGGAACAGGCCAGAGTGCCTGTACTTCTGAAGACTTTCTAGAGTTTCTTTTTGATGCCGTTTTCTTAAATTTATAAATATTACCAAATACACAACACACGCACTCTTGTATGCTTACATGTTGCTTTCCAAGGCACTAGAGGAGAAGCCCTGGCAGAGTTTATAAGTCTGTCTGCCTGCAATGCTTTCTTTTTCGCTTCCATGTTTGTAGGATATACATCTGCTGGACCTGATAACAGGGCTGCATTCCTAGTGGCATCAAAGAAGGACATCACTGATTAGACTGGCATATTATTCCAATAAAAGATTTATTTTCTAGTTCTAGATGAGAATAAATTATGTTCTTTCTCCACTTCTTGAAGTAGAATTTTACATGGAGATCTAGAACCACAGACTGGTGATAAAAATGTAAGGCAGCTTACACGCTACCTCTTTTGCTTCTGGGGTCTCTTGGGAAGGACCTGGTTGGTGGTATTTCCTCTGAAAGCTGCTTCACATAAAGCAGGGCAGCACTTTCCCTAGGAGAATCCAGAATGTTGCTGCATAGGTGGGATTATATCCTGCCCTCTATGCTGTCCTGGTGAGATGTTTTCCAGACCTTTCTTATCATGGCGTCAGCTAGTGTAACCCTAATAAATAGGGTCTGGACAGTCTAAACCTCATGACAACCAACCTGGATTTAGGGAATAAACCGCCTAAGCTTACCAGTGGTAGCTATATATTTATGATTAGAACACCCCAAAGAAAAACATCTCTCCAATGCTTTTTAAACATATGCCTAAAAGCCAATTACACAATTGCTTTTACAGTGTAGTGTCGATCCTTAATTCAAATCTTTGTAGTATAATTATATTGCCTCAGGCCACTTACATCTTTAACCCGTAGACTCTGTCCATTTTAGGTGACGATCTGGTGACTACAGAAAGCCATTACAAATTGATTTTTGGAACTAAGTACCATGGCAAAAGAGAAAATACTTTGGGTTCTTTATTAAATACCTCAGAACATGAGAAATAACTAGAATCTTGTCAACTTAGGAGAAAATGCACTTTACATTTTTTTTAATTAAGCCTTTGAAATTAGTGACTATTTTACACTTATAGCATATATCAATTTGGACTAGCCACTAGCAAATGCTCAATAGCTACCCGTGGCTACTGGCTACAGTATTTGATAGCACAAAATCTAGACACCAACAGATCATTTGATAAAATTTAACATATATTCCTGATTCAAAAGAAAACAAATTTTAAGAAAATATAACAAAAGATATGTTTCTATGAAACTAAAATAAATAAACCCATAAATTTTAGATACTAACATACAAAAATTAATAGCTTTACTATTTGCCAAACATTATAAATTACAATGAAAAATACCTATATTTTGGAAATCAAAAATACCAACTCTCCATTATAACCATCAATGCACAGTACTTAGATAAAAGTTAACATTCACAGAGTTTATGAAAGAAATTTTGAATAAGTGAAAAGACATATTCTATTATTGGCTAGAAAGGCTGGTTGACAGAATATGATAAGCTATCTACAAACTTAATGAGATTCAAATCAAAAATTTCAGCAAAATTTTTTGAACTTCAATAATTAATTGTTAAGTTTAATCAGAAAATAATATATAAGAATAATCTAGAAAATCCTTAATGACGGAGAGTTATGAAGAGAACCCTTCAACACCAAATATTAAAAACTATTATTTTAATATAAAGTTACAATAGATTACAGTGAATAGAAGTAAAAATAAGTTGAAAAGACTTGAAGCATTAAATGATAAGATCAAATATAAAGAAAAATTAATAATATAATGCATATGGCATTTCAAATCAGAGAAGGGTGAATTTGGAGTT
>RJWJ010008613.1:0-52825 GCA_004363605.1 Indri indri
TTTTTAAAAACAGGATAAAACAATCGCACTTGTACGCTATCAAGATCATGCTGGCTTTAGCGTAGAGATTGGGCTGAAGGGGCCCAGGGGAGGTTATTCCAGAGGTCCAGGTGGTAGGGGATGGTTTCCCCACCTGGCACAGTGGCTGCTTGGATGGAAGGAAGTGGATGAGAAGAGATATGTCAAAGATTTAGAATTGACAGGATGTGAAGACTAAATAGATAGGAGGGCACAGAGGCCTCCAAGCGACTGCTAATTTTCCACTTGTGCGGTTGTGGGCATGGTGGTGCCACTCACTGAAGGGGGGGAACGTGGCAGAAAGAAAAGGTCAAGACAGAAGACCACGTCCTCAGCGTTGGACGTAGCTTTGGATCAACGCTGGGACACCGAAACAGAGACGTTGAATAGGCAGCTGGTCAGAAAACGAGAACAGACCCTGAGGAGTCCGCCATCCAATCATCTCGGAAAGCAGGTTGAGTAGACGAAAGCCAAGGATCGAGGCTGGCTAAAACCTAGCAGATGACGGGAGTTTTCTGTGCTTCACCGAGTGGAGGGTAGGTAGGAAAACGACCCTGACATGGAAAGAAAAGAAAGCGAGAATCACATGGCCCCGAGGAGCCACACGAGGACGCTGAGCCCCTGAATGGCCACCCTTGGGTGCTCACTCCCAGTGGGTCACTGACTTCCTGCCTCTTCCAACGTGTTAACTGGAGTTAATGACCCTGACCCGCCTCGAGGACTCGCACTGCAAATTAATTTACCGTCTGAAATCACTGAGCTAGTGCCAGTGGAAACTTAAACATTCTTTACTATCGTTACTGTGACACCCAAGGGCCTTTGTCCGTCCCTGCTCCCTTCTCCCGTTTTACTTTCCCGTAGCAATCTTCACACCTAACGTCGGTGTGATCTGGTGTCTCTCCTGCCCTCCGGGTTGGAGCGTGACACCCACGCAGGCAGGTCCCGTTCCCTCTCTTGTCCACTGCTGAATCCCAGCACCCAGGCGAGTGACTAGCACACAGCGGGCACTCAGAACACTCCTGTGAATGAATGAATGAATGAATGAATGAAATTTGAAAATGTGTTCTAGAATCGATACATCTTTGACTGTCTGGAACCCAGTTATTCAGAATAACGCATCTCCTAGGATCTGGCTGGTCGGGATGCTCTCTGCTGCGGCATCTTCACTCTACTTTGGCCACATTTCGGGTTAAATCAGCTTTCATTGACACACTTTGAAGCGTATTTACCACTGTTAACACTGTGCTTATGGGATAATATACTCCTGAATGCCAAATCATCAGCTTCCAGACAGACATGCGGGACATGACATCCTCTCATTACGGGGTTCCCGCACCAGGATCCCAGGCAGCACGTGGGAGAGACACGGCAGCGAGCTACGAGCCAGGTGTGTTTGGCCCTAGCTCTCCTCTGCCTCTGATTAGCTGTGTGGACTGGAGCACATACGCTGAACTCTCTAGTTTAGTTTTTCCTTCTATAAAAAGAGAGGTTTAGGTTGTGTGGTCTCTAACATTTCTTGCAGCATGAAGATTTTTTTTTTTTTTTCAGAAGGCAATAAACCATGAACAGAATTAGAAGCCATCTCAGTAACCCCTGGCTTTCATGGAACTTACTGGGTTATTATATAGAAGCTGAAGTCCACAGGGCACTGGCGAGAAGTGTCCACAAACAAATAGCTGTGCCCACCCTAACTCATCTGTCTTTTAGGGAGGTCTCAGAAGAATAAGCTATGCCAGGGGTTCTTTACGTAATTCAATCGTGGCTGATCAGTGACCTTTATTAGCCAGTGAACTTGCCTTGAACCACGTAATATACTTTTATCAGCTGATTTCCATGGAGATTGAAATCCAAGGTAAAGGGTAGGCAGTGGTCTGGCCTCCTGTGACTAACATCTCCATTTCTTGGGAGTGCACGGCCCATCTGATGCCTTCCCGGGGTTGCCGGCTCTGCGTGCCGGAGCTGCTAGACTTCCAGGGGTTCCAGTGCGGCCGGCAAGGAGGCAGCGACCAGGTTTTATCAAACGCTTACCAAACGCTAAGTGCTCTCCCCTGTGAACACAGTGATTTATGTCTGGTTCACAGTAATGTTGACCTGTCTTCGTTTTTCTACTAATGTTTCTTCATAGAAAAAAAAAATCAAACTGGCTGAATTTCTAGAAATTTGGAAATATTACCTTATTTTTAAAGGCTGATGATGTAAGTTTTCAAAGCAGAACAATTTTATTCTATGTGTCTAGGAATCATAACTGAATCTTCGTGAAATCTCTTATTTAGAATATGTTTCAAGGAAAAGGAAATTGTTATGGGCACCCCAACATAGACTTCTTGCAGTGACAGCAGCCTTTCTATCACCCTGCAAGGATTCTGCAACTGAAAAATCTCTGTCAGCTGCTAGGAAAAGTGCCGTTGAACTCTAGCAATGCTCTTTCTATAATGACTATTGGAGGAGGAAGGGTGGTAAGAGGAGATTTGTTCCCATGGAGACAGAAAATTTATCCTTAACAAGCAGTAATTCTCAAGAATTCTGGACTTATCAATTCCTTCACTCAACAAACATTTTTTTACGTCTCCCGTGGGTGGTGGGTACGTTCTTATGAACCAAGGGCAAGCGTAGCCCAGGAAGCTGCCCTCACGGAGTTTGCAGTGTGGCGATGGAGGAAACCACTGCCCAGTAATAACACAACACTGAGCAGGGGGGTTTCTCCCACCCCAGGCCTTTCTCAGGAAGCAGCACCTATCTTTGTTTCTTATCCCCTTCTCTCTTTGTGGACTCCAGGCTTATATCAAATAGGATACAAAACACATAAGTGGTTGGTAAGAAAAAAACAGTAGACACTTTTGTTTAATGATGCACCAGTTGTTTAACCATGCTACCCAGAGTAGATGAATAAGCGTTTCTAGTCTCAAATATGTTTTAGCTAGAGGTGGAGTGAGAAGAAGGCTTTTCCTTCACTCCCTCCTTTGGAGAATTAATTCGAGCTTGCTTGCTCCAGAGATATTCTGGGTGTTGCGGACCTCGTGGTCGAGTTGGCTTGGCTAATAACTCACACAGCTGCACAACCATGCTGTCAACCATTCCATCCACGCACGTACTTCCCAGGTGAAGTGCCCTGGGAACTCAGGTCTGTGGCAGGAACTTTCTCTCCAGTTCCACGTGAGCTCCTCTAGTGAGACATTGGAGAGATAGACGATATGATCAACTGAGGTTACTTACTGGGATAAAAAGGAAACTAATGTCTTGGTGGTTCATAAATACATCTAAATTTTAGGATGTATAATTTTGACCAAAAGCAAGATAGTTTCAGCAGAGGGTAGGGTAACCTGTGAGTCATGTGACAGCTTTGATGGGAGGACCCGAGCCAGCAATGAAAGCATCATGGCTCACATTGGGACAAGCAACTGGACGAGGGAAGCAGCCTGTGATGGGCGCCGCGGTGGCTGGATGTGGAGTGTCCCCACCCAAACTCACGCTGAAATGTAACCGCCAACGGGATGCTGTTGGGAGGTGGACCTTTGAGAGAGGATTAGGTTGTTAAGGGAGATTAATGTCTTTCTTGGGAGGTTGGGTTAGTTCTCCAGGGGATGAGTTAGTTTCCAGAGCGTGGGTTGTTACAAAGAGAGGCTGTTTCTCATGTTCTGTGCCTTCCTGCACGCACCTGCTCTGGCTTCTCTGCCCTGCTGTGGCGCAGCACAAGCCTGCCCAGAGGCCGGGCACATGCTAGTGCCATGCTTTACACCTCCCAGCCTTCAGAATCACGGGCCAGATGCAGCTCTTTTCTTCGTCAGTTTCCCAGTCTTGGGTATTCTGTTATTGCAACACAAAACAGACTAAGACACTTTCTTGTGCTGCAAATTTAGGATGTTGCCAGATGTTGTGGAAGGGTGGCAGAGGCAGACCTTCAAATGCAGATTAAACCATCTTGGAGGGCAAGCAGCATGGACAGATTACGGAAGGTGCGCACCGTGCCGTCTTAGCAGTGCTGAGAAGGACAGAAGTCAAGGGCGGCTTTGCGGCTGCTCTGGACTGGCTGCCGTCTCTACAACACGCCTGCAGAGGGAGCAATGCCATGTTCTTAGACGCCATGCCGTGGTTGACTAAGAGAGCATAAAATGACTTTCCACTTGGAGGACAGATTTGAAAAAAAAATTAGGTTAATGCAGAGGGCAGGTTGAACAGAGAGGCAGGGGAGGGTGAACAAGCTCTGGAGGCACCAAGTCTGTGTGGCCGGGCTCTGCCTGCCAGTCTCAGGCTGCTGAGGAGTCTGAGGCTGTTGGGATGCTCCATGTTATAAATGTCAATTTGGTTAAAAACAAGTGGAAGGTCTCACTGCAGAAAAACGAGCACAGCCACAAACAAAAACAGAATGGAGTGGCTATTCCGTGGTGTTGTTAAGAAAAAAGTGCACATCCTCTTGGGCAAAATTAGTCCCGGGGCCATGAGTTAATATGTTGGCCCCCACACTAAGGCAGTGTAAGCTGGAAACAGCAATCTTAACTGAGGGACAGGGCAGGATGCCTGGAGGAAGCTTCTGGGTAAGCTCATGCTTCTGCAATGGTTCTCACCGTATCACCGTTGTGGGAGGTGGGGCTTTCGCTGGCAGACATGCTACCTCCCACCTGGGGAGACTCCCTCCTGCTGCAAGACAGGGAAGTGCTGGGAGTGATGTGTGACATGGGGGTGGCCCCCACCAGGACTTCGAGCCTCCAGGTTTCCATATGCATTGCATCCTCCAGAGCAGATGATGTACCGAAATCTTAGGTCTCCAGGTCTGACGGGGTCAGGAAAAAACTATTCTCAGAAACCAAGGAAGGTTCTTGGAAAGTGGTGCCAGAAAGTATGTTCTAAGTCACTTACCACTTTTGACCATTTATAAAGATCTCCTGGTTTATATTTCCTTACAAAAACTGTGGGAACCAAGTCAGTGCAGTTGTAGTAGAACATGAGTAGGGAGTGCAGTTTATTGTGAAGAAGCCAACATTCCCGCAGAGGCTGGTGGATTTGAGAATCTGCTCACACTCCTGGATGCTGAGAGTGTCTCAGTGCCAACTGAGACCATCATTAACATCGCTCAGACACTAACCAACTATTGTCATCACTGGTTGACAGTATTTGGCCACGCTCTCACCTTATACCCAATACAAGTAGCAATCTGATCAAAGCCCAAGGCATCTGGTTAGAGATCTCAGTTTATAACAATTCCCTGCTTGCTGGGAGCAAGGACAAATGTCATCAAGGAAGCCACAAACTAAGACTGAAGTGATCTCCCTCCTTAAATGAGAATCAGGCTATTCCAAAAGGGAAACACAATCAAATAAAGTAACAGGATGTGAGAATTTCTTTGTGGAGGTTGTTCTGGAAAGATTGTTCTCTCAGAGACTAACGATTATTAAAGTAACTGTACTTAGAAGCTCCACGTTAAGGTGGGTGCAATGGCTCACACCTGTAATCCAGCACTCTGGGAGGCCAAGGTGGGAGGATCACTTGAGGTCAGCAGTTCGAGACCAGCCTGAACAAGAGCGGGACCCCATCTCTACTAAAAATAGAAAGAAATTAGCTGGACAACTAAAAATAGAAAAATTTAGCCAGCTATGGTGGCACATGCCTGTAGTCCCAGCTACTCAGGAGGCTGAGGCAGGAGAATTGCTTCAGCTCAGGAGTCTGAGGTGGCTGTGAGCTAGGCTGACACCACGGCACTCTAGCTCCAGCAACAGAGCAAGACTCTGTCTCAGAAAAAAAAAAAGGAAAAAAAAAAAAAAAGAGAAACTCCACATTAATGGTGGCATATGTTTTTGGTCCATTTCCGAGTCCAAATATATCTCTGATTTTTGAGGTTAACTAAGAAATCTATGAATAAGACGCATGGCAGAATTACAGAGTACAGAATAAATAGACTAAGATTATTCGTAGAACATACCCTAAATTAATTCTATTGTGGTTACCATATGCATTTTGTAGGACTTCAATCTTACAAAATATGGTGAGGCTTGCTGAATAGCCCAACGTACGATAAGTTTTGGTAAATGTTCCATAAGCACTTAAAGATAATGAGTATTCTACAATTGTGTGTGGTTATTTCCCATATCCCTACTAGTCTTAGCCCAGGCTGCCATAACAAAATATCGTAGACTGGCTGACTTAAACAACAGATATTTACTTTCACAGTTGTGGGGGGAGGCTGGAAGTCCAAGATGAAGGTGCCAGTGCATCTGGTGTCTGGTGAGGGCCTGTTTCCTGGCTTGCAGATGTTCACCTGCTTGGGATGTACACACATGGGGAAAAGAGAGCTGTGGTACCCTTCCCCTTTTTGTAAGGGCACTAATCCCATCATGGGGGCACCACCTTCGTGACTGAATCTAACCCTAATTACCCATAAAGGTTCCATCTCTAAATACCATTGCATTGGGGGGTTAGGGCTTCAGCATACAAACTGGGGGGCATGTAGACATTGAGTCCGTAACATTACATTTTTAAAAGTCTGCTTGCTTAGTTAGAATTGAAAAAAGTGTTATTAAATATTCCATGATTGTGAATTTTTTTAGATCTGTGGTACAATGGCCATATTAATTTTAGAAAAATTTCAGCCATTACTTCTGAATATATTCTTTTTGTTTTATTCTCATTCCCTCCTTGCTCAGGGATTTCAGTTACACATATGAGGACCTTCTGATAGAGCCTCATAGCTCCCAGCTCTTCTGGTTTCTTTTGCCACTCATTTCCCTCTGTGCTTTGGTTGGGTGATTTCCATTCACCTATCCTCCAGTTCACTGATTCTTCCCTCAGCCACGTCCAGCCTCCTGGGGAGCCATTGGCAGGCATTCCTCACCTCTACTACTGCATTTCTGTGTCTAGGATTTTCACTTGATTCTTCCTTATCATTGCCATCTCTCTGCTAAAATTCAACCACCCGATCTTGCGTACTCTTTACCTTTTAGGCTAGAAACATATCAGTTATTTTATATCCCTTGTCTGATCATTTCAACACCTGCATCATATCTGTGTATGATTCTGATGCTTAGGTGCTTATTTTGACTCTTTGCAGTTTGTAGATTTTTTCTTGCTTTTTTTCATGCTCCATATTTTTTGTTGAATTATAGATACCTTGTATAGAACAGCAGAGCCTGAGGTACATCGTTGTTGGTTGTTTTTTTTTTTAACCTGGAAATAGGCACGGGCAGGGCTTTCCTTCAGCTTTTAGTACGGGGCTTGAGTCTGTCTAGCTGCAAGCTGAATTGTTTTGGTGATTTGTTATAACAGTAAATGGTGATTCAATCAAATCTTCACATTTTAGATCAGAAATTAGATATTGTTTCTGCTTATTGCCACTTCTATTTAGCATCCTACTTGACCTTCTAGCCAGGATAGTTAAGTCAAGAAAAACAAATAGAAGGTATTTGTACTGGGAAAAAAAATCCAAAATATTATTATTTACAGTTGATACAATTGTGTGCATAGAAAATCTCAAAGTTTCTTTAACTAATTTATAACAAGTAAAACATAAGTTTAGCAGGTTGCCGAAATAAAATTCCATATATAAAAATCAATTAAATGTTACTCAGAAAAAATAAATTAAATTGAAAAGATATATCTTCTAAAATAGTAAAATATAGGATCTCTAGTTAGAAAAAGTTTAACTAGAGATGTGTAATTCTATGGGTAAAATTGTAACATTAAGAGACATTTAAGAAGACCCACATGTATGAAAATATGGTTATGCTTATGGATTGGAAGCTTCTATGTAGCTAAGATCGTAATAGTCCCCAAATATATTTATATTACTTAACAACTTAACATTATTCTGCGTGTGTGTGTGTGTGTGTGTGTGTGTGTGTGTGTGTTCAGAAGCTAATGCAACACTTACGTGGAGTTGCCAAAGGTCAAGAAGAAGCAGTACACGCTTGAAGAAGACCCTGGAGGGAAGATCTGTCCTACCTGTATCAGGAATGATTTTAAAGCTATAACATCAAGAAAGGGAAAAACTGGTGCATGTGTAGACAAATACACAATGGATCAGAATAGAGAGTTCAGAAAGAAATGTATGTAAATATGGACACTTGATTCATGACAGATCTCACACTCCCATGTCAATGGAGAAAGAATAGTCTTTCTAAAAATATTTATAAGACAGTTTGAAATTATATAGGAATTAATCTTTATACCCTATATCCTAACACACACACACACACTTCAGGATAAATGAAAACCTACCACAGGTGAAAGGAAAACTGAAATGCCACATGTGGGAGAATGTACCCCTCACCTCTGGGTGAGTAAACATCCCTTAAATAAGGCCATAAAAGCACCAGCCCTGAACCTTGATCACTTCAACTCCATTAAAATCGAGAAACTTCTGCTCATCCAAAGACACCACTCACTGCATGAAAAGATAAACCACAGGATGAGAGAAGATATTTCCAATAAATACAACAAATGAAGCGTTAACATCTGCAGAACCCAAAGAAAGCCTGCAAACCAGTAAGAAAAGACAGTCAACCCAATAGAAAGAAATAGGCAAAGTATCTGGATGGGCGCTTCACGGAAGAAGGTGACACAGTATTAATAGAGACAGCGAAGACGTGAGCCCCCTCCTCCGGCCACACCCGCCTCCGTGTCCTGCCTCCGTTTCTGCCTCTGCACCTCCCCTGCCCGGGCTGTGGCCTGGCAGCACAAACGCAGCTTCAGACTCACCCAGACCAGATGCAGGGCCGTGATATTTGAGGGTTTTAAAGCCTGGGCTGCGGCAGGCCGAGCAGACACTTGCAGAAATTCCTCAATGTCTTCATAAATTATCTCTTGGTTAAAAGACCCATTTGGTGAATTGGTCATTTGTCGAATTGATTATCAGTTGATTGGCTTTTGGCAAATTGGTTACTCCACAATGGAAAAATGATTTCCAGAAAATTTTTCTAGATTGAAGCCATGTAACTCACTTCTGGGAGTAAGTGGTATCCTCCCACCCTTGTAAACGTTGACGGGAGAGCTCCGTGGTTTCAGGTGTCTTCCCTGCCCCAGTCAGCGCAGTGCGGAAAAGCCTGGGGCTGGGAGACCGTCTAGCAGGAAGACCTCTGTGCTCCCAGAAGCAGAGAACGAACTTGGGGAAAGATCCGACTGAGCAGATATCTGAGGGCAAGCAGGTGTTAATCAGGAGAGGAAACAGGGAAAATGATCCAGGCATAAGCAGCAAAGCAGAGAGTGCCCAGGCATTTAAGCCACTGCAGAGCAGTGGCCACTGGGGAGAGGCCGCAGGACCCTTGCGGGACCTGCTGACCACTGTCTTTTACCGTAGAGCAAGCAGAAGCCCCCGAATGGTTTTAAACTTTTCATTTTTAACAGATTGCTCTGCATGAAATGTACAGAATGGATTCTGGGGACAAGGCACACGGAGAACCATTTAGGAAGCACTTGAAGTCATCAAAATGAAGTCACCAAAGACAATGGTGGCTTTGACTACAGAGGAGGCAGGAGAGATGCTGGAAGGCGGAGATATTGGGGAAATGTTTATTAGGAAAAGTCGGTAAGTCCTGGAGACAAAACAGAAGTGGAAGGCGAGGGAAGAGCTGCGAGCACTACTTCTAGAGTCAACGGCGAACATGATCATTGTAACAGTGAGGACGCCTGACGTTTCCCGGGTGTTTTCTCCGTGGGGAGCACCCGCCTACTGCTCCCTGTGCATGCCCGCCATCGCTGCATCTTGAACGCGCACCAACAAAGCAGGAGCGAGGTTTACTGTCCCTGATACAGAGACTGTCCCCAACCCAGGAGCCCGAGCTCCATTGCCCACTAGAAACAGGAAGTGAGCCACATATGTAGTTTAACATTTTCTTTTTTTTTAATTTCAAAATATTAGGGGGGTACAAGAGATTTTGCTCCATGAATACTTTGTATAATGCTTAAGTTGGGGCTTTTAGTGTGCCCATCACCAGAATAGTGTTCATTGGACCCGATAGCTAAGTTTTCACCCCCATCTGCTCCCACCCTTTCCCCTTCTTCCTTTCCAATGTCCTCTACATTTCTTTGTGCCCGTGTGTGCCCATCATTTAGCTTCCACTTGTTAGTGAACATGTGGTATTTGGTTTTCCATTCATGACATACTTCACTTAGGATAATGGTCTCCAGTTCTATCCAAGTTGCTGCAAAAGACATTTTAATTCCTTTTTATGGCTGAGTAGTACTCTATTGTATAACTATACCATATTTCTTTATCCACTCGTGAATTGGTGGGAGCTCAGGTTACTGCCGCATCTTTGAAATTGTGAATTGTCCCCTGATAAACATCTGAGTGCATGTGTCTTTTTGATAAAATGGCTGCTTCTCCTTCCGGTAGATAGCCAGTGGTGGGATTGCTGGATCAAATGGTGGGTCTACATTTATAAGTTTCAGGAATCTCCTCACTGTTTTCCCAGAGGTTGTACTAATTTGCAGTCCCACTGACAGTGTATAAGCATTCCTTCCCATCTGCATCCCAGCCAGTCTCTCTTGTTTTTTGGACTTTTTAATAATGGCGATTCTGATAGGAGTGAGATGGTACTTCATTGTGGTTTCAATTTGCATTTGCCTGATGATTAGTGATGTTGAGCATTTATTTACATGTTTGTTGGCCAATTGTCTATCTTCTTTTGAAAAACTTCTGTTCATATCGTTTGCTCACTTTTTAATTGGTGTTTCGTTCTTGCTGATTTGGTCAAGATCTTTCCAGAGTCTAGGTATCAGTCCTTTGTGGGATGTATAGTGGGTGAATATTTTCTCCCATTCTGTAGGTTGTCCATTCACTCTGTTGAATATTTTCTTTGCTGTGCAGAGATTTTTTAATTTAATCAAGTGTCATTTATTTATATCTGTTATTGCAGTATTTGTCTTTTGGGTCTTAGTCATAAATTCTTTGCCTAGGCCATTATGTAGAAGAGTTTTTCCTAGATTTATCTTCTAGAATGGTGTCATGACTTATATTTAAGTCTTTTATCCATCTTGAGTTAAGTTTTATATATGGTGAGAGATAAGGGTCCTCTTTCATTCTTCTGCACATGGCTATCCAGTTCTCCCAGCACCATTTATTGAATAAGGCTTCTTTTCCCCAGTGTATATTGTTGTCTGCTTTGTCAAAGATCAGTTGGTTGTAGGTAGATGGTTTTATTTCTGGGTTCTGTATTCTGTCCCATTGGTCTTTGTCTCTGCTTTTATACCAGTACCATGCTGTTTTGGTTACTATAGCCTGTAGCATAATTTGAAGTCAGATAATGCGATGTCTCCAGTTTTCTTCTTTTTGCTTAAGATTGCTTTGGCTATTTGGGCTCTTTTTTTCATGCCAAATGAAGCACAGAATTATTTTTTCCAGATCTGTGAAATATGACATTGGTATTTTGATGGAGATTGCATTGAATCTGTAAGTCACTTTGGGCAGTATGGACATTTTAACAATGTTGATTCTACCAATCCATGATCACGGGATGTTTTTCCATTTGTTTGTGTCATCTATAATTTCTTTCGTCAGTGTTTTGTAGTTCTCCTTGTAGAGATCTTTTACCTCTTTGGTTAAATATGTTCCTGGATATTTTATTTTCTTTGTAGCTATTGTAAATGGTATTTAGTCCTTCATTTGACTCTCAGCTTTACTGTTACTAGAATATAGAAATGCTATTGATTTGTGTACATTGAATTTTTTATCATCTGAGACTTTGCTGAATTTGTTTATTAATTCTAGGAGTCTTTTGGTGGAGTCTTTAGAGTTTTCCAGATACAAGACCATGTTATCAGTGAGCAGGGGTAGTTCGACCTCTTCTGCCCAAATTTGGATACTCTTTATTTCTTTCTCTTGCCTGATTGCTCTGACTAGGACTTTCAGTATCATGTTGAATAGAAGTGGTGACAGTGGGCACCCTTGTCTTGTTCTGGTTCTTAAGGGGAATGCTTTTGACTTTTCCTCATTCAGTATGATTTTGGCTGTGGGTTTGTCATAAATGGCTTTTATAATTTTGATGTACGCTTCTTCTATCCCTAGTTTGTAGATGGTTTTTATCAAGAAAGGGTGCTGGATTTTATAGAAACCTTTTTCTGCATCTACTGAGATGATCATGGGGTCCTTAATTTTCCCTCTGTTTATGTGGTGAATCACATTTATTTATTTGCATATATTAAACTATTTTTGCATCCCTGGGATGAAACCCACTTGATCATGATGAATTAACTTTTTGCTGTGCTGTTGAATTTGGTTTGCTAGTATTAATATTTTTTGTGGATTTTTGCATCTGTGTTTATAAGAGATATTAGTCTGTAGTATTCTTTTCGTGTGTGTCCTTTTCTGGCTTTGGTATGAAGGTGATACTGGCTTCATAGAATGAGTTGGAGAAGATTCCCTTCTTCTTGATGTTATGGAATAATTTCTGCAGGATAGGTGCCAGTTTTTATTTGTAAGTCTGGTAGAATTCAGCTGTAAATCCATCTGGTCCAGGGCTGCTTTGTTCTTGTTGATAGATTTTTTTTTATTACTGCTTCAATCTCACTGCTCATTATTGGTCTGTTCAGGATTTCTATTTTTTCCTCACTTGTGATTGGAAGGGTGTGTGTTTCCAGAAATTTATCCATTCCCTCTATGTTTTCTAGTTTGTGTACACAGAGATTTTGTAGTATATTTGATATTCTGTATTTCTGTGGTATCAGTTGTAATGTCTCCTTTTCAATTTCTTATTGAGTTTATTTGGGTCTGTTCTCTTCTAATTCTGGTTCATCTACATAAAAGTATATAGATTTTGTTTAACTTTTCAAAAAACCAACTTTTCGTTTTGTTGATCCTGTGTATTGTTTCTTTGCTTTACATTTCATTTTGTTCTGCTCTGAGTTTTGTAATTTATTTTCTTCTGCTAGCTTTGGGTTTGGTTTGTTCTTCCTTTTCTAGTTCTTTGACATGTGACATTAAGTTGCTAATTTGCAATCTTTCTGTCTTTTTGATATATGCATTTTAGCCCATAAATTTCTCTCTTAATCTGTTACTTTTGCTGGATCCCATAAATTTTGGATGCTTGCCATTCAGTCTGAAAAATCTTTTGATTTCCATCTTACTTTTGTTATTGACCTGAGGATCATTGAGCAGCTGATTGTTTAATTTCCATAACTTTGTACAGATTTGAGAGTTCTTCTTAGAGTTGATTTCTAGTTTTATTCCACTGTGATCTGAGAAGACACATGGAATGATTTTGATTTTTCTGAATTTGCTGAGACTTGTTTTGTGGGCTAAGATATGATCTGTCTTGGAAAATGTCCCATGTGCTGATGAGAAGAATGTATGTTCTGCAGTTTGGGGGTAGAATATTCTGTAGATGTCTGTAAACTTCATTTGTTCTAGAGTCCTGTTTAAGTCCGGTGTTTTTTGGTTGATCATCTTCCTCAATGATCTTTCCAGTTCTGTCAGCGGAGTGTTGAATTCCCCAGCAATTATGATGTTGCTATTTATTTTTTTGCTTAGATGTAATAGTATTTTATTTATGAATCTGGGACCTCCTGTGTTAGGTGCATATATATTTAGGATTGTTATATCTTCTTGATGAATTTCTCCCTTTATTATTATATAATGACCAACTTTTTTTCTACCATTGCTAATTTAAAGTCTATTTTATCTGATATGAAAATAGCTACTCCTGCTCACTTTTGGTTTTATTCACGTGTTATTTTTTTTTTTTCATCTCTTTTCCTTGAGTTTGAGTATCCTTTGGAGTTATATGTGTTTCTTGGAGATAGCAGATACTTAGGGTGTGTTTTTTCATCAATTCAGCTGGTCTATCTTTTAAAAGGAGCATTAAGACCATTTTTATTCAATGCTAGTATTAACAGATGAGATCCTGTTCTGTTTCTCATGTTGAATGATACCTAGTTGGTTTGTTTTCTCCTCTGTGTTATTTTTTTATAAGCGTTGTGAGCTCTAAATTTTCAGTGTTTTTACATTGGTGGGTGTCGATTGTTCTTTTCCATGCATAAAGCACTTTTAAGTATTTCCTGTAGGGCAGGTCTAATGGTGGAAAATGCCTTTAGTGTTTGCTTGCCTGGGATGACTTTATTTCCTTCGTTTATGAAACTTAGGTTTGCAGGATACATAGAATTCTTGGCTGGTAGTTATTCTATTTAAGAAGACTAAAAATAGGACACCAATCCCTTCTGGCTTGGCAGGTGTCTGCTGAGAGGTCTGCTGTTAGTCTGATGGGTTTTCCTTTGTAAGTAACTTGTTGCTTTCATCTCACAGCTTGTAGGATTTTCTCCTTCACTTTGACTTTGGTCAGGCTGATGACTGTATGTCTTGGTGATAATGCCTTATTTGCTATGAATCTTCCAGATGTTCGATGTTAATTTTGTATCTGAAAATCTAAAACTCTGGTAATATCAGGGAAGTTTTCCTCTATTATTCTCTAAAATAAGTTTTCATGCTTACTGCTTTTTCTTTTTTCTCTCTCAGGGATACCTATGATTCTTATAGTTTGCTTTGCATAATCACATATTTCTCTCAATGATTGTTGATTCTTCTTTGTTCTTTTTTATGCATTTTTAATTGGCTGTTGTTTCAAAATCCTTGTCTTCAAGCTCTGAAATTCTTTTTTCTGCTTGGTCTAATCTGTTGTTAAAGCTTTCTGACAGATTTTGAAATTCCCTAAATGACTCTTCCATTTCTTTAAGTTCTATTATATCTTTTCTAATGTTATTTATCTGTTTAGTGAATTCTTCATTCATTTCTTGAATTTTTTTTTTGTTTCTTTGAGATTGTTTTCTACCATCTGCTCCATCCCATTCATCTTTCTTGCTATCCAAAATCTGAATTCCATATCTGCCATTTCAAAAATTTCCTTTCAGTTGGATTTCATTCCCGGACAGCTACTGTGATATTCTGGGGGGTGTTGAGGCAGCCTGTTTGTTCATGTTGCTGGAGATTTTATGCTGGTGCCTTCTCATCTGGTGCACTTCTCTCAGCTCAAAACGGACAGCAGACATCATGCACTTGTTCTCCTCTGCTGAGACCTCTGCTGCTCGGTAAAGACGGGGGTGGGTCCCTGGACATCGTGCTTGCATCCTACTCCAGAAGCTTGACCCAGCAGGAGAGGGGTGGATGCACTGTGAGCCCTTAACGCTCTGCTGTGTCTCCTCTGTTCCCCTGTGGTGTCACTGGGCCACTGTGGCAGTGCTGGCCCCTAGTGCCAGGTGTGTACCCGAGGCATAGCTGGCTGGTAGGATGGAGTGTGTGCGTGG
The DNA here is from genome assembly GCA_004363605.1 of Indri indri. Classification (NCBI taxonomy): domain Eukaryota; kingdom Metazoa; phylum Chordata; class Mammalia; order Primates; family Indriidae; genus Indri; species Indri indri. Next base: position 15,238 of record RJWJ010008613.1, read on the forward strand.
CATGGAGGAGGTCTGCTGGGCTCAGCACATGTGCATGCAGGGCTGGATGGCTGAGGTGCCAGGCGCGTGGGCTGTGAGAGGTCCATGCAGGGTGCGGTGCAGGATATAGCAGGTGCTCAGGGATTAGCAGGCCTGAAGGCCCACAAGGTGTGAGGCAGAGTGGCCCCCAGTGCGGAGCAGGTCAGCAAGTTATAGCTCATGTGTGGGGTGGGGCAAGACCCCTGGACAGAGTGGACAGTGGGCAGGGCACCTGCTTGGGATGGAGCAGGTCTGCTGGGTGCAGCACTCATGTGCGTGGACCTGGGCAGCAGCAGGAGGGGAGCATGGGTGGGGTAGGTGTGCAGGAGGGCCCTGCTGCCCTGATCTCCTCCTCGCCCGGGGTCCCTCAATGGTGGTGGCGGTGTAGGTGCCTGTCACCTGCCCACGGGGCACACACGAGCACCAGGATTCTCCACTCCCTCCTCACCAGGCGGGGGCAAGGGGGAGGCTGCAGTCACAGATCAGCTTTCCCAGGGTGGGATGTTGCAATGACGCCAGCCACGGTGCCCAGGGTTCGCACGCCAGCCGTCCCTTCTGTCCAGAGCAGCGCAGCCGCTCGGCCTCCAGTCAGGCCTCCGTGTCAGTGTGGAGGCTCCCACAGCGGGGGGGACGTGTGGAGGTCGGATTCTCTCCTCTGTCCTCTCCCACGTGTGGGCGCCTTCCCTGGGTCCCTCCGGCCCTGCCAAGCAGCTGCTCCCACTCCGCCTTCTGCACGTCACTCCCGGGGCTCTCGCTCGGACGATGGACCCAAAGGCGGGTCTCCCCTGGCCTCGCTCCATCCCTGCCCTGAGAGCAGCGCTGTGCAGGTGCTTCTACTCCTCCGCCCTGGCCTCTTCTCATAGTTTAAAATTTTCTAGTGGCCACATTAACAGAAATAAATCTAAAAGAGTGAAATTTATTTTAATAATATATTTTTAATGTAGTAATCTAAAACATCATCTCAACGTATAATCTATATAAATTATTAACGGTATATTTACATTATTTTTCCACATGAAATCTTCCAAATTCAGTGAGTATTTTACACCTACAGAACATCACAATATGGATATTGATTTTTTATTGGAAATACTTTGAGATTAGATTTCATAAAATTTGTAGCTGATATAGCTGATTAACATACTCATATTCCAAACACATTTAAACGCTTTCCAACAACTGCATTAATGTTCAAATGTTAAAATTAAATTAATTAAAATTAAATACAACTGACTATTCAATTCCTCAGTGAGACCAGCCACATTTAGAACATTCAGCAATTACATGTGGCTGGTGGGTGCTCTACTGGAGAGCTCAGGCCAAGAGAATTTAACCATTTTCCAAGTATCTTTTAATCATAAGTTGTAATGCTAGAGCTTGAGTCCAAGACATAGCACCCAAGAGCCCACATCACACTGAGTCTCTGGTGGCCGATGCCATCCTTCTACCCTTGGCTCCAGGAATGTCTCTCCTTTCTAACTGTCCCTGAATTGGTGGTTCTTTTCCTCTCCCTAAAGACATTTGCACAAGCTCCTGTTTGCCTACAATTCTCTTCCTTGGCTTACTATTTGAATGTCTTTTTTTCTTTTTTTGAGACAGAGTCTGTCTCTGTCACCCTGAGTAGAGTACAGTGGCATCATCATGGCTCACAGCAACCTCGAATTCCTGGGCTCAAGCAATCCTCCTGCCTCAGCCTCCCAAGCAGCTGGGACTACAGGTGCACACAGTGACACCTGGATAATTATTTCTATTTATAGTAAAGACAAGGTCTCTCACTCTTGCTCAAGCTGGTCTGAAACTCCTGCTCTTAAGCAATCCTCCTGCCTTGGTCTCCCAGAGTGCTGGGATCACAGGCGTGAGCCACCACTCCTGGCCGAGTGGTTTTTCGTGACCCTGCAGCTTCACTGGCACCTGGCCACAGTGGTGTCCCTGTCCCCCTGAACAAAGGTGGACTCCCTGTGCTTGCCGACACAGTCCATGGAGGTGTGGCACCTATCTGATCATGCAATGACAGATGCCTGTTCTTTTTAAAGTGGGTTTAGTGTTTCCTCTTCACAGGGTGTATGCTAGCTGAGGGCAGACAGCTGGTACTCAGAACAGTACTTGGCATCTCACAACCAATTTGTAAATATTTTGAATGAGAATAATGTATCTTTTAGACATCCCAGGAGATGTACAATGCAATCGATCTCTGACTCCATGGAAGTGAAGTTTAGAGGGGATAGCTGGGCTGGCTGTGTACATTTAAGGGCCTGGAGTGAGGCCACCTAGGACGGCTGCTCAGAGGGTGTCTCAGACAGTTGATGTGCAGACCTTGCAATGAATAAGAATAAATTAGAGGTTAAACTGGGTGTAAAAGAGACCCTCATTCAGTTACAGGTAGCAACACCTACCTAAAAATATCAATTTGAAGGATGAAAATGCAATCAAACCGAGTGAGGTTCAGAGTCTGCATTTGCCTAAATCCATCCTGGGATTCAGCGCAGAGGGTGGTTCCTGGGGTCTGGTGCCACCAGCCAAGGCTGTGCAACCTCTTCCTGGGTGTTCCTGGCCTGAGAGCAGCCCTTTCCCAAGGTGAACCGGCAGAGCCGACGTTGCTCGAGTTCTGACTCAGGTCTGCAAGGACGGGCCTCTGCTGTCCCTGCTGTCAGGATCTGTCTGGTCCATGGGCCCTTTTAATTCCCCTGATGTGGAGGAGGCATCCTTTTAGCCCCATCTGAGGTTTCTTTCTTCCTCAGGCATGAGGACAGATCCCAACTCTCCAGGTAAACTGCCTGTCATGTCACCACTGAGTCAGCCGAGCTTTGATTGTCCCCTTGGGTCCAGAAAGCTGGACTTCTCCTCCTGATTAGCCCCCTCCCTTTCTTGTATCACATTTCCTGCATTAGGGTCCAAAGTCATATTCTCTTTCCTGCGTTATCTCCCTGCCTGACATCCCAAATCTGTCTCTGCACCAGAGTGTCATTCCTGAGCCCCGGTATCGGTCCCTGCTCCCTCCGTCTCTCAGATGCATGTTCCCTGGTAACTTCTTGCTCTAATCTGCAAGGTTGAAAATTTTAATCTGCATAAAAAATCCCACAAAGTACCTCTAAAACATGGAAAAATAATAACTTCAACTAAATTCAATACGTGTTCGTACTATGGAAGGGCCGGGCAAGAACACACGGGTGAGGGTTTGCTCCTCTCCTTGCAGATGCCTCCAGCACCTCGGACAGCTCCCGCAGCACAGGGACGCCCCGCCCGGAGCCAGCGGCTCTCGGACTTCAGGACGGGAATGAGAATTTCAGATTCATCACCATGTACAGTGCCCATATGTCCCAGACTGTCTGGGACAGACCTGGTATCGAATACTCTGTCCCATTTTCAGAGCATGTTTCAGACCATATGTCCACATTTATGTTTAAGAAAATACAGTATTCATTTCTTTAACAAGAAACTAGGCCCAAGTCTTGAAGCACCGCTCCTGAATCTAAATTGTCCCTTCCTTCCCACGCTAAAGATCAAATGCAAATGCTCAGCATTCCCTCGGGGCCAACGCGGACAGCAGCGTCCCCGGGAACTGGAACCGGGTCGTGCAGAGGCCAAACGCAGGCAGTGAGCCAGCCGGGATTGGCACCAGCGGCCGTGCCCCGCCACCCCGGAGCCGGACCAGCCTGACTCTAATCACTGTCTCCATCCCCTGATTATGGTTTTCATGATTCATATAACCAACTCTGAAATTTTGCTCAATTTGTAGCAAAGTAGACAGATTCAATCCCCTTTTAAGCAGAATTATCTGAGTATCTCCTTCAAATTGATATATTTTCTCAATCGTATTCTGCTTTTTGAAATGGTTTATACATGTGTGTGTGCATGGTCGCGCAGTAACACAAATAAAGAATAGGAAATGACTAACGAGGCTTCACCCCGGTTCATTACATACCGTGTTTTACACCATTCTCCATAAGGAGATGCTTCCTTTCAGGAAGGAACCATTCTTTAGAAATGCTATAAATGACATAGCATAGCAGTACGTGGTGTCATTCCATAAATTTCCCTCTGAATTCTGAAGGTCAAAATTTAATACCGTGAGATAGTTATGTCACTTAACAAAGGTCCCAAAATGCCACTGGGACACATTGACCACCTAGAAAATATGTATTCATATAAAAACAAAAATACCATGTCATTATTAGATTATTATTCAATTATTTCAAAACAAGATTTGTAACCTAGTTCAAATGACGTGTTATAATTTGATAAATTTATATCTGTATTTATTGAACAGTTTCTTATTAAAGTTGAAAATCTGATAATCTAATTATAATATCTAATTACAGAATGAAATAAATCACTAAAACCATTTTAATGAGCCTTAAATGCTAATTAATATTCAGACAGGAAGCCGGGATTTTGACATCCCAGTCATGCCGTGGAAGCGCAGGGCCACCTGAGCAGGCGGGGCGCCCTGTCACTGCGGATTTGAATCCCCACACCTTCGGCCTCGTTCAGGTGAGGGCTGCATCCTGCGAAGATTTGTTAATCACCGTGTAGATCCATCACGGAAACGCTGTTAACGCCACACGCCAGGTGGAAATTCTTAAGAGAGATAATTTTGCTCCAACCAGTTAAGGAGGAAAACCTAGAGAAGCATTGTGGAAAAGCAGCGACTTTGTTTCAGAAAGGGGAAGGAATAAAGGTTCGCCGTGAGGTAGGACCTGGTAACAGGCACATCGATGTGATTAAAACCCTCCAGCGGTGCGCGCTCCCTGACGCCCTCTCTGATGGGCAGAGGGGGCTGGTGCACAAGCTGAGGGCCGGGCGTGGGCCAGGCTGCCGGGTGGTGCCAATCCCACTCCGCCTCCCAGCACAGACGCGAGGACGCTGGCCCGCCTGTCCCTGTCCTCCCAGCCTCTGTGATAAGCAGGGTGGTGGGACCATGCGAGGCTGGCACGAGAACCAGGCGGGTCGGTGTCTGTTAGCCACCTAGACTGGCGCCGGCGCTTGCTCAGTATGTGTCAAGCATTTAGCTCCTGCCGTTCTCCTGACGCGTGGGGGCCACACCCCAGCCACAGAGGCCCAAGGACGGTGTCGTCCTCTGCTGTGTCGCAGACGCACGTGGGAGAAACCCAGGCACCCGGCCCAGCAATGGTTGCTATGGAAGAGCGGGAAACGGCGGTGGGAAAAGTAGCGAACAACAAGAACAAATGACCTCCTCATATACGAGTGAGTGATGAGTCTTGGAAGGAGAGAGGCTGAGGGACCCGCACGCTTAATGAAAACAGAAAACCCAGAGCAACGTCGGCGCTGTGTTTCTCCAGGCGACTGATACAGACACTGTCAAAGGCATCATTACTGTGACATTGATCCATAAGGAAGGGATTGGTGAATATTTCCTGAGCTTGTCAAGAACTTAAGAAAAGTAGCTTCTTTTTGAACGTATCAAAGCCTGGATTTGGGTCATGCCTGGCAGCAACCACAGAACGACTCCTTCCCCGTGGCTTCCATGCTCGCTGGCGGTCTCCACAGCTGACCTCCAAGCAGCAGGGAGTGTCATTGCGAGGGAGTGTCACTGTCCCGCTGCCACCTGCTCCAAGTCGAGGTGTCACAGCCACATGGCGGACCCAGATGACATTTTCGGATCCTATGGAAAAAGTCTAGTACCAAGACAAGACGATCCTCTCGAAGAATATAGGATTACTCTTACCTGGATGCAGTTCGTTCACAAAGTACAGTTTAGATAAGTGAACAGTAAAGAGTTCCAGGGAGCTGCGTTTTATTCTCCGAATCCCAACTGGAGAAACAAACGCCGTAGCAGGTAGGCAGGGGGATGACCCGAAGCCGATCCTATCCACTCGCATGTTCTTGGACACATCTCTTTATGTTGCTGAAACTTAATCTTTTTTAAAGAGACAAGATGGGCCATAAACATATTTCTGATCATCCTGTTCTGCTGGCTTCCTCTCTGTATTATAGAATGTCCAGGGAACTTGGTATTAAACAAAATGAGAACACTTCATAGAATTTACACTCCCAAGGTCACGGAGGGTTGAGTGACGCTAACCCTACTGGGAGCTGACCGCGCTTCCCTTCTTCCCCCTGAGGGATTTGCTATTTCGCTCTTTCCTCGTTTCCTCTTTTCCCTTCTAGATCTCATGCTCCTCGGGTGTCTCTTCCCCTCTCTGTCCCCTCACCACCCCTGGCCAATTAATTACCTGTATTTCTTCTGAGTTCCTGTATTTTCTCACAGCTCCCAGGCATCATGGGCATTTCGTTTACCCACAGCTTCAGCCACTACTGACAGGGCTGCAAATCTCAAATGTTTTTTTCATCCAAGATTTCTATATTAAAATTTTAGACCCACATCTTAGCTGCCTAAGATAAAAACAGAACTTCGCCTGGATATGTACCGTACGCATTAAGATAAGTGCGCTGTGCTAACAGTTACTTTCCGTCCCCAGTCTCCTATATGTAAAGGGAAACATCACTGTCTAAATTGTCCCTAAAATCAGCCCAGGTGGGGAACCTGCAGCCTTGGGGCCATGTGTGGGCTTCTGGATCCTTAGTGTGGCCTTTTGACTGAATCCAAATTTTGCAGAGCTGATTTGTTCTGTGAAGTTTGGATTTCTGTTGAGGGGCCACGTTTGGGGATCTGGAGGGCCACGTGTGGCCTCCAGGCTGCGGGGTCCCCACCCCTGCCTGAGTACTGCTGGGGCCTCACCGTGTCTCACCTGCCCTGCACTCTTCCAAGTGATCTCCTGTCCCCAGTCTGTCTCGGTCCCAATTCATCTCCGTTGAGGCTCAAGGTGACCTTTTAAAATGCATATTTGATCATGTAACTTCAAATCCCTCAACCTTTCCCAACTGCCTTCTCGAAGAGAGCAAATTCCGCACGGAGGATGCTCTGTGACCCGGTGTGTGTGATTCCTGACCCTCCTGCCACCGTCCCAGTGTGCAGCCCACTCTGGCCAGGCTAGGCGACTTGGGTTTCTGTAACCAGCCATGTCCTTCCAGCACCCCACTGGGTGCACTCCGTGTGCACAAGCTTCTCTCTGCCTGGATCCTCCCCCGGTCCCCTGGGATCCTGTGTGCCCGCATCGTGACATCAGCGCACTACTGGTCTGCAGTTTTCTCCTTGTTCTCCCCACTCCGCAGCACACGTCAGTTCATCCCCCACATGCGGCCGGACTCCCGGTGCCCAGTGAGTGCTTACCGAATAACAGAATACAGATAGAATGCATTTTAGAGTAAGAAGCATTTCATTCAATCAAAACAGATTTATCAAGCATTTACTATGTGTCAGACACTGCTCAGGGTGCACAGACATACCAGTGATGGAAACAAAGATTCCTGTCCTCATGAAGGTCACCTGGTCTTGGGGGGGATGATAAACACAGCGCCAGTAAATAAGTTGTCACACTGCGTGTTTGGAGGTGACAACTACTGTGAAGAGACATGAGCCAGGCGGGGCAGAAGGGGACTAAAGTGCTTGGAGGGGGGCTGCAAATGTCACCAGAGGGGTTGGGTTGGGCCTCGTGTAGATGGCGATGTCAGCAGAGGCTCGTAAGGGGAGGGTGGTAGGCGGGGAGGGTGCGGCGGGGCCCTGCAGCAGGGGAAAGGCTATGCAAGCACCGAGGCTGGGGCGGGCGACCAGGGCACCCACAGCGACAGCTGCCTGCGAGATACCAGCGGAAACCATACGGAGCTCCACACTTAAACCAGAATGTCTGACATGGCACGTACTGGTCAGTCACTTAGAGTCTGGACTTTAGAAGAAAAACAGTAACGACAATACATTCAGTGAACAGAGAGGGAAAAACGTTAATTTACAAGTGGTCCAAAATTGTAAATTAAAAGGAGGAATCAGTTTTGAACTGGAAACAGACAACCTAAAATTTATATAATACCCAGTGCTGGCAAACTATTTAGAGAACTAAATTATGGTGTATCTATCAGATTAAATGCTTTTAAACAATTACAAATCGTGCTGTAAAAGAATAAACAATGCTGTAAGAATGTGCTCACTATATAATGCTAAGTGACTAAAGAAGAGAATGTATACAAGTTCCGATTTTCAGTTTAAACTGCACAAATAATACTTGGAGAAATGAACACAGTGCGGTGGGTAGACATTAGTCTCTATGTTCTTTGCTGTACTTTTCCATATTTTACAAATTTTCTAAAATGAACACATAAAATTTTAATATCAAAGAAAACAATGCTATTGAAGAAGAACAGAGGAAGCTCTGAAACAGAATTCAACATATATTTTTAAAAACCTAAGGGCCAGGTGTGGCAGCTCATGCCTGTAATCCCAGCACTCTGGGAGGCTGAGGTGGGAGGATCACTGAGGTCAGGAGTTTAAGACCAGCCTGAGCAAGAACGAGACCCCGTCTCTACTAAAAAGAGAAAAATTAACTGGGAGCAGTGGTGGTGCATGCCTGTAGTCCCAGCTACTCGGGAGGCTGAGGCAGGAGGATTGCTTGAGCCCAGGAGTTTGAGGTTGCTGTGAGCTATGATGACACCACTGCACTCTACCGAAGGCAACAGAGCAAGACCCTGTCTCAAAAAAATAATAATAATAAATAAATAATAAAAAATCTTAAGAGAAGCCTGGCACATTATTGGCCAAGCAAAACATTTTTTAATAATTCTTGCTGGTAGAATTGAAGTTATTTGAAATAAAACTAACAAACAAATGAAATGTAGGTCCTTCCATCACACCATTCACTAAAGCACACTCTAGTCATTAAATCATACACAAAAATATTTAAATAAAAAATAACGTTTACAACACTAAGTTGTCCTTTGGTTAATAATGACAGATTGACCACATGTATTTACATATTCTTCTTCCTATAATAGTGGGAAATTTTTTAAAAATTCTCTAAGTCTGTAGCAACCAAAAGGATGAAAAATGTGGATGTGGAAATCATAATTCATTTATCAGGGAGGATGAAGCTACAAATAAAATATCTGCGTAGGGTGATATCAAAGTGAAGCAAGCAAGTCTGAGGTTCTCAGGGATTGCTGACGTCGGTAACGGCGCGGTGAGGAGGCGATGTGCAAAGATGAAGCAGGTGCATGATGTGGACACCTGAGTGTGGGGAAGTCACGTTCCTGCAAACACTTCCTGACTGTGTGTGTTCAGGTAACACTACCCGGCCACCTGGGAATCCCCATGTGCACTTCTAGAAAATAAGATGTAGGTTTATTTTATAGGATAAGGAAGTAAAATGGAGAGGGCTAAGGAAAGGGTGGTCTTTTGAATATCATTTTAAAGACAGCCCGTAGGACAATTAGCTGTTCAGCTCCTAGAATATGTGCCCCCAGGCATGTTACCCAAGCAAGAGATTGGAAGATTACTCTTTGGAGAAACCAAACAACCCCAATTTCACCCACGTGCATTCAGGGCCCTAAATAAACTGCCTCCTCCTGGATGAGCCCGCAATGATGCTGAGCAGTCCGCAAGTCCTGCCCACGCTTTCTGCACTTACAGTCAGCTCGTTACTACACTGCTCACTGAACAGTGTCAACACAAAACGAAAAAAGTGCAATTAGACAAATAAAATGATTGGGTACTTAGGAAGTAGCTATAATTCAAGAAGGAAAAAAAATTAAAAACTCCAAACCTTAGAGTGATTAGAAGACATTGTATCTATATAATAAGAGCAGGATACTATGAAAAGAGATTAATCAGAAGATAAGAAAAAAACATTAAAATTAGGAATGTGAAAAGTCAAATTAAATATCTATTCTATATCTATGTCTATCAATAGGGAAAGTACAAAAGGATTTAATAAATACTTCCATAGAGACAGAGATTAGAAACTTTCTATTCCATATAAGAGATCAAGAATTAGAAAGACTTTTTAAGGAAGGTAATTTATGCCAGATAACAACATCATCTTACTCTCAAATTTTGAAGAAAACAAATTGCCATGTAGAATTTTATACCTAGCAATGCTATCAAATGACTGCGGAAATAGAATAATAAAAGAATTTTCATAAATGCAAGGATTCAGAAAATTTGACCATCGTGTCTTCTTCCTTAGGAAGGTCGTGGAGAATAAGTTTCGGGCAAAGTGGGAGTGAGTCAAGCGTCATAGGGCACAGCACATGGGACACACTAACCCCAACACAGGGCGGCTGTGAACCGAGTTCCTACATGACAGCTATGCAGCAGGCCTAGGCAAAAACAGCACAAACGGAAAAGAATACAAGTTCTGGAAAGGACGTAGTTAAGAAATGGAGTGATTATTTGTGGCAACAGGTCATTTGGGGTAAAGCAATTATAAGTACTGCAAAACTGCCGAATCAGTGGCGAGAAGATCACAAAAAATACATAGAGGAAGTGATGTAAGCATAGGCTTCTACTGCTGTTGCCATGAACAATACTTACATAATAATGTTATGAGTCAAACTGTGTTGTCTCAAAAGAGAGGTTGAAATCCCAACCCTGAAAATACATCAGAATGTGACTGCAGTTGGAAAAGGGGTTCTGCGGAGAGGTACTCACGTTGAGATGAGGTCGTGAGGGTGAGTGGTATCTTACGGAATGAACAGACAGAGAGACACACACACAGGACAACCGGTGACAGCAAAGACAGGGTTGGAGTCCTGTACCTACTGTAAACCAAGAAACACTGAAGGTTGCCAGCAGCTCACTGGCGCCTAGGAAGAGGCCAAGAAGGTGTCCCCTAGAGACTTTAGAACGAGCATGGTCCTGTCGACACATTGACTGTGGACCTCTAGCCTCCAGAATTAGGAGCTAATACATTTGTGTTGTTTTAAGTAACCTAGTTTGTGGTTCGTTTTCATAGCAGAACTAGAAAATGAATACATAATGCAATCATTATTTTTAAATTTAAATAAAAGGGTATAACCATGTTGGTAGAGAGACTTCGGGATATAAAACTGCTACATCCTTATCAATTATAAAACAAATTTTACAGATTATAAGTAAATTTGATAAATTAAGCAGTGTAATCATATTAAATCAATATTTATTAAGCACCTTTGTAATATCTACTATTAATATATGTACAGAGAGATAAATATCAGAATGACAGTAAGTTTAATTTCATACTTAATATGTAATTGACAACATACTGGGTAGTGTTCTAAAGGTTTTATACATATTAATCCATTTATTTATCTAATAATTCTATGAGATATTTTTATTAACATCATTTCCATTTTGCACATGGGAAACAGAGAGAAAGGTTAAAAAACTAAGTAATTCCACGTATGAGTGAGAACGTGGTATTTGTCCTCTGTGCCTGGCTTGTTTAACATAACATAACGTCGTCCAGGCTCAGCCACATTGCCACGAATGACAGGATTCCATTGTTTTTCATGACTGGATGACATTCCATTGTGCATATAAACTACATTTTCGTCATCTGTTCACCCATGATGGACACTGGGTTTATTCCACGTCTTGGCTGCTGTGACCAGTGCTGCAGTAACCATGGGAGGGCAGCTGTCTCTTCGACATGCTGATTCCATCTCCTCTGAGCACATGCGCAGAAGTGGGGTTGCTGGATCACATGGCAAGTGGTAAAACTTGGATTCAACTCCAGCTCTCCAGGCCCAGAGTCCATGACGGTGATGGCAGTAGAGCCACTGAGACAAGCGGTGGGGACACGTGACAGCACCTTGGAAATGAGTTGCCTCCAAGACAGTCTGTAAAGCAGGGGTCAGTCGGAAACTCCCATGTGTTCGTGGTTGCACAGCCATTCCAGGAAACTGCTGGCATGAGCTATTAATTTCATACATATAAATATTTACTTGTGTGTGTGTGTGTGTATAAATGGTTCTACACAGGCACCAAAAATGAGAAAACTAGAATGCAGAAATGTATCTGTGGAATATCATGTAATGAAAAACTACACAGCAAGTAAAATAAACTACCATCACATTGATGTAGTCTGAAAACACTTTGAAAAACTACCAGTGTATACCTTAAACCGCACTCGTATACTCAGCGACTCCAACTCCTGACAGACGTGGGACACATGTCTGTAAAAGGGAAGGATCAGAATGCTCATAGAACTACATGTTTTAAGCCACGACTGAATTCTACTAAATTCCCTTCTAAGACAGAATAAAACAGATACCTGGACAGTAGCACAGTCACGTTACAGAGTGCCCTGCAGTGACATGCACAGCGGCAGGGGTGAGCTCACAGACTAAAGGCTTAGCAAATGAAGCCAGGCAAAAAGAATAGATGCTATATGATTACATATGTGCACACGCACACACTCACACACACACACACACATATATTCACACACACATTCACACACACAGATACATAAGGAAACGTCATCTGTGATTTCAGAGCAGCGGTTACCTTGTGGGAGAAGGAAGTCATAGAAGAAAGGGGGATGAGATGGGGATTTGGGTGAACCGACAATGTTCTATTTCTTGACCTTGGTGGTAGCTTAGTGGGTGTAACCACTTGCATATTATTCCTTGGACCGTGTACTTATGATTTGTGTACTTTTTACACACGTATGTTAAACTGCAGCTTGATAATAGTATGGTTAACAAACATTACTTCTCTGTCTTCGGAAAATGTAGAGTTTTATGCAATCTGGAGATACAGGTTCATTTGCAAACAGCAGAACCTCTGGAAACGCACCTCGGTGGTGAGGACGGAGAACACCTTTGAAGACGAGATGGACGTGGGAATCTGCCTCTGCCGCTGCGCACCCTCAGCACCTCGGTCAGCGATACGTCTCGTCCGTGTCTCCTCTGTAATTTGGGGAGGACAACATCTCACGGGGTTTCGCGGGTACTAACTGAGCGACCAAGTGTGCCGCGCCCAGCAAGAGCCAACGCAGCACGGGTGCTCACAGGGGCCGCCCCTCCTCTCCAGGCGCCCTGCACGCCCGGCCATGTCCCCCAACTGCGCCCTCTTTCTTTGCAATTGCTACACGCCGTTCACTGAGATATTCTTTATTCGATTTGATTTTCAAATATTTTCTTAAACTCTTCACTTTCTTTTTCCAACTGAATTAGTAGTAAAGCTTTTGGAAGCTAGAAGTTTCTCTACTCCCATGAGTACAGGTTTCCTTCTCTCTAAAATTAAATTAATAATAGCGTTCTTTCTGTATTATACTTCCTAAGTGTGATACATCCCAAACGTACAGAGAATTATTAGTGCACTTTCTTCACCCTTTCAACTCCCCCTGACGTGCGCCCGCTGCCCGCCCCGTCTGGTCCGCCCGGCCTGCTCCTCCGCCTCCCGTCCCCGCAGCCCTGCTCCTCCTCTCTGCCCCGCCCAGTGTCCTCCAACGCAACCCTCTGACACCTGCCGTTTGTGCAGAGCGTTCACAAGCAGTAAGCCGCCTGCACAGTTCTTTTTTTTTTTTAAATCTTAGACCTGAATCTTTCTGGCTCATTCCACCTTGTTCTCTGCTTCCATTTCTCCTGATTTCCTGGACTCCTTGTCTTTTTCTTTATATCTGATGTCCTTCCTCTTGCCCCTTGTTTTGGAAACCCAAATATTCTGCTCCTCTGGTATACACTAGGTTTCTCCTTGCCTTGACTGCACTTGACTCTCCATACGACGAGGGGAAAACCACTTCTCAGCGCCAACCTTCTAAGAAGGTGAGTTCTGATGAACTTTTTAATTTTTTTGCTTAGAGGATGTGGGAGATGGAAATATAGATGGAATGGGTTGGGTAAAAGGTGGTTCCAGGAACCTAAGGGAAGGTGTGAATTACTTATGGTTCTCAGTCAGGGGTGACTGTAATGAATACTCCCAGGGGTACTGGCAACATCTGCACTTCCTTGTGATGAATGTGACTGACATCTGGTGGGAAAAGGCCACAGACGATGACAAACACCCTGCACCACACAGAGGGGCCCCCACAGGAAGAATTACCTGGCTCCAAATGTCAGCAGTGCTAACTTGTAGAAATCCAGACCAGAGAACTGCAGGAGCAGGGGAGGAGAGAGCAAGGAGAGGGTGAGACGTTAGGAAAAATGAGAACAGGTGACTGGACAGCTCCTTGTGGGCGTTGGCTGCCGCGGGAAGAGCAGGATTGTAGCGGCTGCCACACAGAACGCAGCAGGACAGACGGATCCGAAGACGGTCTGGTCTGGAAAGAGTCTTTCACACCATTCTACGTCACTTTTCTGCCAATTCACTGCTTAAGACACATAACTTTTCAAGCTTTTGGAAGTCAAATTTGAGTTTCTTTTCGCTGTGACACCACACTGAGATAGATTGAAGAGATGGTCAGGAAAGCCTCATCCGTGGGGTCACCTCCACTACTCCCCCCTCTTCACTCCCTCTGAGCCTGTCTCAGCCCTTGAGCAGGGGACAGAGACCAGCGCAAGCCCCAAGGACGTGGCCAGCGTTTCTGACAGACACGTGCCGCCCCTCTGCAGAAGATCCAGGCCTTCCGCTCACACACTCCTTGGATCCGATAGTGGCACCCCAGGAACTTCAGCTCTTTTAGTGGCCTCCAGATTTAAGAGGTTTCTGTCCTGTGCGCTTGAACTCATTTACCCATTTCGTGAGACTGTTTATGTTGATCCTAATGGTTGCAGCTAAGCTGTTTGCAATCTTGTCAGAAGAAAGCAGGCTCAGTTCTGGCAGCTGAAATTTCATGTTTAATGCAGGCATAATACGGAAAACAACTGCTGCAATCAGAGAAGGCCCCAGGGGCACGTGTGCAAAGAGGAATTTCGATAGCAGTCACTCGCATCGCCCGGGACGCTAACCCAGGGATGAAATTACCCTCATTACGAAGCTCCAGTTTGTTATGGTTCTTGCATTATTCTCCCCAAGGCTTACGTTGTCCTTATTTTTAAGGGTCAGGAAAAGCGTAAATCAAAGTTAAACTTCCAGGTAAGACAGAAATACCTTTAGAATAACACATCAGTATTTACTGTTTTAGGACAAAAGAAAGACCCATGTAAGTGGAGAGCTGGAACAGTTACTGTCATCTGTCCCCACCACCTCCTCTCTGGACTGCTCTCGTGCCGGGGGAGCCCTGCAAGGTGTGTGCCCACCTTCTGGCTCAGCCACCTGGGTGCTCCCCAGCCCCGGCTGGTGGTGGGTTTGGACTTGAGCACCTGGCACAATCCTGGCCAGTCACGTCTTAAAGGAAGCTGATGGATGTTTCCAGAACTGAACGGAAAGCTAACAGCCTGCAAAAGGCCACAGAGAGGGGTAGAAGACCAGGTTCTCCATGACATGTTGAAACACTGACGTGACTATACTACTTCTGGCTTTGTGAGAGTCATGTTTAAGTTGCTGTGAGTTAGCATGTTCATTTACCTGCTTTAAAAACATTGCACTAATAAAATAACTTTGTATTTGCCACATAAGGTACACCGTCATCTCCTCCAAAAGAAAGACTAGGTTTAGCAACTGCATATTAGTGAGTCACAAAGAATGGTAAACTATCACTGTTTGTACATGAGAAGGAACATTCCATTTGGTTCCAGCTCCACCACTCACTGTCTATGTGTCCTTGGAACTGAACTTTAATGCTATTAAGTTTATGAGGTGCTGGTATTACTCTATACACTTAACATGAGTAGTATTATTTGTTAATTTGACACTTAATTTCAAAGTGTCCTGAACAGAATTCATATAGCGTTAGTTTCTATTCTCAGAACAAGTTCATAAAATTGTCATTATCAATAAAATTATCTCGTTGTCAATATTAGTCTTCGTTGCCCCTAATATTCTGCATAAATTCTATACATATTTTTACATGTAATGTGGTATTTATAGGTCAACAGGCATTTAGAGGTCTCCTTTAAACTTTATCATGAAGCAAAACCAAATTATATACTCTATTAAGTGTGTGCCAACATGACTCTTAGATTATAAGAGCTGGCAAAATAAGAGAATTATAATCAGTCATTGGATTGAACATATATTTACTTCCTGTCTACTACTACTTTAATTACTATTGACATCTCATATTTGTATAGTGTTTTGGAAATTATAAAGTAATTTTATATTGACTTTTTAAATTTTAATCAGATTAGCATATACCCTGCACGATCCCAGAGGCTGAGGGAATTTAAGAAAAATACAAAACTGGCTTGGCTGACTGAAATAATGCCAAACGAAAGTTTTATGGAGAAGTTTAATTTAAAGTTTTATTTATTTATTAAACATCAGTAAAGCTAGGACATATTCCAACCTCCCTTCACATGCTAGTTTGACATTGATATGACAAAAATAAAAAAAATGTTTTGATATGTGGCTCCCTGACACTATTTCTTTTTCCCCCAACTTTGCTGAGGCATAATTGACAAGTAAATATCACATCTATTTAAGGTGGACAAGTGCTGCTTTGATACACGTACACATTGAGAAACGATTACTACAACCAAGCTAGCTGACGTATGCATCACCTCACACGCTTGCCATTTTATTTGTGGTGAGGAACATTGAAAATCAACTCTCTTAGCCAATTTCAAGTGCGTCATACAGTATTGTTAACTGTGGTCACAACGCTGTACGTTGGCACTACTTGTGAGCCCCAAAGTAATAGGTACATGAGATGTCATTAAAGAGGATTTTTTAAAAAAAAATATAAGCACACATTTTGTGAATTAAATATCTATCTATCTTAATGAGTGTCATTCCTATGTAATTTTCAAATCTTAAAATATTAGTTTTCCATTGGGAACCTGAAATTAAACCTAAAAACTCCAAAAGACTTCTCTGTAGTACTACACAGTAGATTCCTCTTCCTACAGTATAGAGAATTATTTAATTATTTTCTTACATAGCTTCGTCATTTTTGCCTATGGAGAGCTAGGCAGAAAGCATGATGGATGTTTTTAGCATATTGGGCATTTTTTCTAAACAATCTGACATCTTTTTGTAAAAGGAAAGCAGTTGAGAAAATGGTCTTTCTTTGAAGTATGCTGAATCCTCATGAGGTTATGATAGCAAACAATACACTTATTCTGATTCAGGATCTGTAGTTTTAGTAGCTAAGTGTGACACCTAAACTCAAAGTCCTCATCACTAGTGTGGTGATCAAGAGTGCAGGCTTTGCTGTGGGGCAAAATCTCAGGCTTCATCCTGCCTCTTCTGTTTTCTATCTGTGTGAGCTTGGAAAATGTGCTGAGCTTCCGCAAGTATTATTTTTTGTCATGTATTAAATGAAAACAAATACTACCTACACTGTAGATGTAAAAATTATTAACAAAATAATAGAAAACTAAATCTAGAAACATATGAAAAAGATTATACACAGTGACCAAGTGGGATTTATGCCAGGAATGCAAGATTAGTTTAATGTGTGAAAATACATAGTCTCGTATATATAAAATTCTAAGAAAACCACTAAAAATTATAATATTAGAATTAATGAAAAATTTTACCAACATTAATGAACAAAATCAATTGTAGTTTTATACACTAGTAAAGTAAAATTTAAAAATTAAAAAGGTTTTTCATTTATTAGAGCATCAAAATTAATAAAATAATTAGAAATAAATTCAGTCAAATAAATGTAAAACTTTAAATACTACAAAAAAATTGAAAGAAATTAAAGAAGACCTAAATAAATGAAAATATACCACTTGATCTTGAATCAGAAGATTAAATATTATTAAGATGGTGATATTCCCTCAAGTGATCTGCAGATTCAACACAATACCTCTCATAATCCCAGCTGCTGTGTTGGCAGAAGTTGACACGGTATTCCTAAAATTCATATGGAAATTTGAGGGACCCAGAATAGTCGAAATATTCTTATAACAGAAGAACAAAGCTGAAGGATTCATATTTGCCAATTTCAAAACTTACTACCCAGGTACAGTAATCAGAAAGTGTGCGCTGGCATAGAGTACCGGCATAAAGGCAGACACACGGATCAATAGAGCAGAGCTGGGAACCCAGAAATAAATCCCCATATTTATTGTCGAATGATTTTGACAGCAGTGCCCAAACAAATAAATGAGGAAGGGATAGTCTTCTCAACAAATGATACTGGGATAACTGGCTATCCACCTCAAATTATATAGAAAATGTTAACTAAAAATGTAACAAAGACCTAACTATAAGAGCTGAAACTATAAAACTCCTAGAACATGTACATCTTTGTGACCCTGAATTAGGCAATGGTTTCTTACATGGGATACCAGAAGCACAAAAGAAAAAAATGATAGAACAGACATCTTCAATATTAAAAATGTTCATAATTAAAAGGATCCCATTAAGAAAGTGAAAGACAACCCATGGACTGAAAGAAAATATTAGCAAATCCTATATCTTATATGGGAATAATAGACAATGCCCTGGCACAGTAAAAAATCCAAATATAACTTTTGACTCCCCCAAAACTCAACTACTAATAAGCTACTGGTAACTAGAAGCCTTACTGATAACAGAAGCAATTGATTAAAAAATAGGTAAAACTGTCTTTATTCACAGACAATATGCTGGTATACATACAATGTCCTAAGAAGTCTACAAAACAACTGCTCTAAAAAGCAATTATAGCAATGTCAGAATATAACTTAACGTTCAAAAATTTTAATAAAAAACGGACAAATGCAATAGAAAAGCACCAAGTCTTTAACCAGTATACATGAAACGGCTTAAACATATTTAAAGCAACAACTGAAGGACTAAAATGAGAAATGAACAAATCCACAAAGCGGGACTGCCTATCACGTCTGTCAATATCTCAGAGAACGGGCAAGACTGCACTTTGAAGGAGGTCATTAATAAACTTGAACTTTGTTAACACATAGAACATAATACACAACCATGACCGTATCCTGCTTCTTTTCAAGTGCACGTGGAATATTCACCAAGAATGATGATGTTTATGCCCGTAAAGAAAGCCTCAAGACATTTAAAGCTATTGAAACTATTTAGAGTGTGTTCTGTTACCACAATAGCAGTAAAAAAGGAAAAAAATTAAAAAGAATTAGAAAAAAGACAAATAGAAAAAAAGTCTTAAAAATGATCATGATCTGGCACATGAGAATTTGTGAGGTGCAGCTAATGCGGTGTTTTGAGGGACGTGTATACACTAAATGCACTTATTAGAAAAGAAGGAAAGCTGAAATTAATTATTAATTATTAATTAATTATTTAAGTTTCTGAAAAATAAATGAAGAGCAAATTCAACCTGTGGAAAGTAGAAGAGAAATTAACAACATAAAAGCTGAAATCAATAAAATATGAAACCAAAGTGCATTGGAGAAAATTGGAAAGTCAAAGCTGGTCTTTGGAAAGATTAATGACTGAGGAAATGAGAAAAACAGATATCAATGTCCAGAATAAACAGGGACATCACTATAAATCCCAAATACTTGACAGATGATAAGATCATGTTACAAATAACATTTGTTACAAAAATTGATAATTTAAGTAAAATGTAAATATTCCTCAAACATAGGATTTACCAAATTGAAGAAAGAATAAGTGAATAGTTTTTCTCATTAAAAATATTTTTTTCATGAAGAAACCTTCAAGCCCACATGAAATTATCAGTAAATTGTTAAAAACCATTTATGAAAAAAATAACACTAAACATTCAAAATTCTTCAGAGAACAACAAAAAAATCATTTCTCCAGTTGTTTTTAAATGAAGCTTATCTAAATTATATTTTTAAAAAACTTGACAAAGCCAATACAAGAAAGGAATATACAAAGAAATCTCTCTTATGAATGGGATGGAAAAATTTTAAACAATCTATCACAAATGGAGATGCAAACGTTTTTAAACAAATTATTAACAAGTAAGTCTACATGTGGCAGGTGAACTATAAACATTTAGAAGAACATATCTTCTAAATTAGGCAAATATTTTTAAATAATACAAAAAGCACTAGCCATCAAGGAAGAAAATGGTAAATTAGACCATATTAAAAATAAGAACTTTGATCATTAAAAGTTACCCTTAAAAGAAAGTGAAGCAACTTCAGAAAGGAAGGAAATATTGCAATATATAAATCCGACAAAGGACTTGTATTCCGTAGGCATAAAGAAATTCTATATACCAACAAAAAAAGACAAACTATCCCATAGTAAAATGGGTAGAATGCTTAAACAGACATTTCACACAAGAAGATATAAGAAAATGGCCAATAGACTCTCCTACAGGAAGGAAACACGGTGTTTAACTTGCAAACTGGTAGAGGAGGTTACAGTGATAAACATTAATCAATTCTACAGAAGGTACAAAAGGAGGAAAAAAAAGATGTGGAGAAATGGTTGGAAAAATAGAAAATAAAAATATAATCAGTAATTAGCATTAACTACCAAATCTTCAATTAAAAAAAAGACCAGAACAGTTAATTAAAAACTAATTATAATATATGTATGAGAAACATTTATAACTCAAGAACACAGGGCTATTTAAAATAAAAATATTGAAAAAAATATATTTATCATTGAAATACCAAAAAAAAGGCATGGCTATGTCAGTATTACCCCAAAGAGACTGAGGTATTTTGCATTAAGGGCACGTGCACAAACAAAGTGTGATGCGCACCAGCCGGGGGATGGACACGCTTGAAGCTTGGACTGGGGGGGGTAGGGAGGGCAAGGGCAACATACGTAACCTTAACACATGTACCCCCATAATATGCTGAAATAAAAAAAAGAAGTAAACAAGACTAATTGAATTCCCTATTATATAGAAAGATATAATAAAATACGTACTTTAGCATAGTCACATACATGTATAGTAAAATGCATGTAGAAATGCTGTTCGTAAAAGCCAAAAATCAGAAATAATACAAATGTCCATCAAGAGTAAAAAAGCTAAATAAATGGCAGCAGAGTCGCAGAGGACAGTTCTAAGCCACGATGACTCACAGCTGATACACCGAACGTTAACAACACAAACAGAAAATGAGCAAAAGGAACAACAGTCACGAAAGAATAGAGTGTTATTCCATTTTCTAGAAGTTCTAAGCCAGGAGAAACTATTCCTTTTTGTTTAGCAAAACATACATACTCTAGGGTTGAAAACCATAAATTCATCAAAGGGAATATTATTTACAAACATCATAATTCATCATGGAAATGCAAATTAAAATCAACATGAGGTAATCTATACACATGCCAGGAGATCCAGAATGAGATCAAAAATATTACGTGTTGGTGAGAAATTGAAATTCTCATACACTGCTGGTCAGAGTATAAATTGATGCAAACTACTAAACTTTGGAAAATATCTCAGTAATATTTACTGAAACAGTGTGACAATTCTTTTCTTAGATATATATTAAACTAAAATGTATACATTTTGTTCACCAGCAGATCTATACTATAATATTCATAACGGAAGTATTTCTAATAGCCCTCAGCTGGAAACTAACCGTATGCCCACCAGCAACAGGACGGGTAAAGCATGAGTAGCTCCATGACGAATACCGCACACAACTGAGAACGGAAAATCTGCAAGATTGAACCATACCGAGAAAGCTTACTTGTTGCTCTTGTTCCTAACGTTAATGAGAATGCTCCTAATATTTTATTATTTTATATGATATTGACTTCAATTTCTGGTAGATATCCTTCATCAAATTAAAAACACTTTCTTATACCTTAGTTTCTTAAGAGATTTTATCACAGAGTTGAATTTTATCAGATATATTTATAACACGAAGATGCCTATACTGTTTTACTCCATTAATTTCTTTAGATGGAATAGATTTTCTAATATGGAACATGAAGTGATGTTTTAAATCTGAAGCTTTTCGTCTGCCCAAACACAAATATTACATAATGACGATGCCGTATTCTCTTAATAATCTGTGTTTTATTTCATGTTTTGCACCAACGTCCATAAATGTAACTATCCTGGCGTTGACTTTATTTTATCATTGCCTGGTTTTGGAATCAAGGTTTTTAATTCCATAAATGACTTGTGAAGCTTTTCGATTTTCTTATTCTCTGGAAGAGTTTCATAAAACGTGGATTTCTTGTCTTTGATGTTCTGAGTAACTGCTGAGCCTGAATCTGCTGCGACGGTGACTCAGACAATGATGGTGCTGATAATTCACTTACTGCTTCATTTTTACCCGTGAATGATGACTTACTCCTCTGCTTTACTTCTTCTCAAGTCAACTTGGTAGCGTATCTTCTGTTATAAAATTATTCTTCTCTTCCAAATTCTCAAATTAATCTGTTACTAGGTTGTATATTGTATTCTGTTTTGAGTATTTTTAAACTTCACGATTATACTTCCAATCTCTTTGATGGTATTCTTAATATTGTCTAGTTATAATTTTCCTACTTTTTCAGATTCATAAGATATTTGTCTATTTTTGGTTCTTTGAATAAAATATGGTTTTGATTTCGCTGGTTGAATTTACCAGTTTGCTGCCTTTTAACATGCCTTTTGGTTTTGCTGCATACGTAACTCACGCTTATGTTTTTATTGAGGCATGGCTGCTTCTTTTAGCCTAACTCACTGACATTAACATACAGTTCATTTTATCACTTGCTAATATTCTAATAAGTGAATTTTAGAGTAAAAGCTTGTATTTCAACACTGCTTTCCCAGCAACATATGCTTTGATTTGTGGTGCTTTTATTTGCATTCACTTCTGAATAGTTTATAACATATTTGATTTACTCCTTGACATATACATCGTTTACAGGGTTATTTATAATTTCAATTTACTGATTTATTACTCTTTTGGTGATTAATTTTTCTTTTATATACACATACACTATATATATTATTTTAGTGAGAACATTTTAACACGAGATCTACTCTCTTAAATTCTTCGGTGCGCCGTGCAGTACTGTTAGCTGCACGCACATGCTGTGTAGCAGATGTCTAGAACCCAATATTCTCACGTAACTGAAATTTAGCTTGTACCCACTGAACAGCAACTCCCCATTTTGCACTCCCCATGGCCCCTGGAAAGCTCCACGCCATCCTCTCCTCTGTGTCTTTGACAGCTTTAGGTACCTCACGTGGTTGGTGACGTGCTAGGGGTGCCCGGCTTACTTCACCTGGCTTCGTGTCTCCCAGTTTCACCCACGGTGTCACAGATGGAAGGATTTCTTTCTTTAAGGCTGAATACTATTCCATTGTATGTACAGACCACATTTTCTTTATTCTTTGGTCTGCTGTTGGACACCTAGGTTGTTCCACATCTGGGCTACTATGAATAATGTCCAATTCACAAAGGGGTGCAATCTCTCCCTGGGATCTTGATTTCAATTGTTTTGGATAAATGCCCAGAAGTGGGATTCCTGGACCATAGGATATTTGTATTTTTAATTGTTTGAGGACCCTCCACACTGGTTTCCATGGCAGCTGCAGAGTCACACGTTCTCGCTTACAGTATAAAATGGTTCAAATCTCTCCACATTCTTGCCAACGCTGATCCGGGGATTTTTCATTGGTTTTTGTTTTCTTTTGATTTGTTTTGTTTTTTATATGAGAGCCAGCCTAACAGTTGTGAAGCGATACCTCATTGCAGTTTTTGTTTGCATTTTCCTCACGGTTAGTGATGTTGAGCATTTTTTTCATATACCTGTCCATTTGTATGTCTTCTTTGGAGAAATGTCTATTGAAGTCCTTCACCCATTTTTAAATCAGATTATTTGATCTTTTGCTATTAAGTTGAAGACGTTCCTTATATATTTTGGATAAAAACCCCATATCAGATATATAGTTTGCAAGTATTTTTTATTCTATAGGTTACCTGCTTTTTTTTTTCTTTTTTTGGTGGTTTCATTTACTGTGTAGAAACTTTTTAATTTGTTGTAGTCCAACTTGTCTATTTTTGATTTTATTTCTTGTGTTTTTATTGTTTGTACTTTTGGTGTCATAACCAGGAAAACATTGCCAAAACCAGTGTCATAAATTTTCCCCTCTTTTTGTTTTTGTAGGAGTTTTACAACTTCAGGCATTACATTTAAGTCCTCAATCCATTTTGAGTTGATCTTTGTGCATGGTATAAGATAAGAGTTTGGTTTCTTTCTCTCACATGTAGATATCTGGTTTCCCTGGCACCATTTGTTGAAAAGACCAGCCTTTCCCTGTTACGGATTCTTCACACCCTGTGGGGCATCAGTTGACTACATGCATGGGTTCGTTTCTGTGCTCTCTATTCAGAACAAATAATCAACAACCCCCTGACATAAAACAGCCCAAGACCATATAGATTATACCAAATATTTAAGGAAGAATTAACACAAATTCTTCTCAGTCACCTCCAAAAAACTGAAGATGAACACTTCTTCCAAACTCATTTCATGAGGCCAATATCACCCTGATACCAAAGCTAGGCAAAGACACCATAAGAGAAGAAACTACAGGTCAATATAGCTGAGGAATATATGTGCAAAAATCCTCAACAAAACACTAGAAAACAAAATTCAGCAGCACATTAGAAGGATCACACACCATGACAAAGTAGGATTTATCCTTGAGATAGGATAAGATAAGATAAATTCAGCGTATGAAAAACAATTAATGAAATGTTCTGTATTAATAGAATGAAGGATAAAAACCATACAGTCGTCTCAATAGATGCAGAAAAATTATTTGACAAAGTCCAACATCCTTTCTTGATGAAAAGTTTCAACAAGACAGGAATAGAAGAAACCGCCTTAACATAATAAAGGTCACTTATGAAAAGTTTACAGCCAACATCATACTTAAAAGTGGAAAACTGAAAATTTTTCCTCTAAGATCTAGAACGAGGCAGGGGTGCCTGTTCTCACCACTTCTAATCTACATGGTATGGGGAGTCCCCATCAGAGAAATCATGTAAGAAATGGCAATTAAAAAGCATCCAAATAGAAAAGAAAGAAGCAAAATTATTTCTGTTTGAAGATGGCAGGATCTTATAGGGAGAAAACCCTAGAGATTCCAATAAAACAAATTAGAACTAATAAGCAAATTTAGTAAAGTTGCAGGATACAAAATCAGCATATAAAAAGCAATGCATCTCTGGACACTAACAATGAACAAGCAGAGAAGGAAATTAAGAAAACAATCCTATTTATAGTAACATCAGAAAGAATAAAATACTTAGGAATGAACTTAACTAAAGAGATGAAAGGCTTGTATACTGAAAACTAAAAAATAGTGATGAATTAAATTAAAGAACATATAAATAAGTAGAAAGGCATCCCATGTTCATGGACCAGAAGACTTAATATTGTTTAAATATCCATGCTACCCAAAGCAATCTGCAGATTCAACACAATCCTTATCAATATCCCAACGGCATTTTTTAAATTTCTATTTATTTATTTATTTATTTAGAGATCAGAGCTCACTGTGTCACCAGGCTGGAGTGCAGTGGCACAATCATAGCTCGCCGCAGCCTTGAACTCCTGGGCTCATGTGATCCTCCTGCCACAGCCTCCCTTGTAGCGGGGACTACAGGTACCACAACCACCAAGCCTGGCTAATTTTTTTATTTTTTATAAAGATGAGGTCTTTGCTCAGGCTGGTCTTGAACTCCTAGCCTCAAGTGATCCATCCACCCTGGCCTCCTAAAGCCCTGGTATTACAGGCATAAACCAGCACACATGGCCCCAGTAGCCTTTTTTACAGAGGTAGAAAAATATTCTAAAAATCATGTGGAATTACAAAGGACTCCAAACAGCTACAGAAATCTTGAGAAGAAAGAATCAAGCTGGAAGCATCATATGTCCTGATTTAAAAATAATTACCTAACTGTAGTAATTATTACAGAGAGTATGATACAGCCATGCTTTTCTCTTTGATGTTATAATCGACAAAATGTTACTTATATATTTTCTGCCTTTTATGACTTACTGAGGTTTATTTCTTGCCCTATGGTCTAATATGTAGTCATATCTTGAAAATGTGCTCAAATAATTCTTCAGCTTAATCTGTTGCTTATGATTTTGTTCTCCAATAGCATTTATTCCAAATTCATCTATAAACTGTCTTATCTTGATAACCGTGTTTCTAATTTTTCCAAGAGCTCCTTTTATTTTATTATACCTTATCATCGTGTTACGAATGCAATGCGTTCTCTGTTCCCATGAGGACATTTTTTACCCTGGAATTTCAAGGATAAGTTTCTCTACGGGTTGATCTTGTTCGCTTTCTTGTGTGTTGCTAATCTTATAAAATACTTGACAATTCTTGTTTGTGTACTGAGACCACACTGAGGACATCCTGCGGCACTGTCTGTGGAGTTTGTTTCTTTACCATCACTGGATTTTCATGATTGGATAGGAGGAACAGAACCCACTGCAGTGAGGAGGGATGGGCTTGCTCGCGGCAGGTGTGCCGGGTGCAGGCTGTCAACATCCTTATGTTTCCGGGGATTTGGAGTAAGCGAGGAAGCAGGGAATGCACTCAGCGTTTATCCTGATCCAGTCCCCACCTGTATCCTTTTGCATCTTACAAGATCAATAATTTCAAGAACCCTGAGGAACTCAGACAAAGGTCTTGTTTTTATACTTATCAGGGGGGAAAAAACTTAAATTACCCGAGTAGCACACAAAATGTGCCAAAAATATCAGCATCCAAGGGTAAAATGTACTTCGCTTAATTTAAAAACTTCCATGTCAAAGTCAGCCTCTTAATATTAAAAAAATCAATATTTTAATATTTCACAACCAAAAAGAATATGCAGATATGAGACAAATTCCCCTATATCTCCTGTATTAACAAACAAGATTACATACAGTTTAAAAAACTTTATTCCAAGTTTAAATATGTCTAGACAGGAAAAAAAATTTCCTAGAATTTGTTTTCATGAAAATCAAATTGCTTTTAATTTAATTGAACCAATTCCTGCATCTTAAACTCAAACATAAAAGCTTGTGAGCACAGTCTCCACATCTCCAGGCCCCAAAGTGAGCACAACCCAGTGGGTGCCACACACTGGGGGAAATGGATTAAAATCCTGGGGGGTTGGTCTCTGCATACATCGCTAAGTCCTAGGTTAGGATTGTTAATATGCCTACCTGTTAGACACGTAAAACAAAACTAGAAGACTGTTCTACAAGAACATTAACACCAGCAATTAGACTAGAATCTAGAATCAGAAAGTCGGATGCAATTTAGACAACATCTTTATCTCTCAGATTCATGCATGCAAAATTCTTCTCTATGTAGCTTCCAGACTTTGTGTCCACATCTGCTTGACCACGGCCTCTAAGGGGAAGCGCAGAGCGTCACATCTGCAGACTGTTACTCATATAAAAAGGTCAAATCTTACACAGACTCTGAAACCTCAATCTGGGGTAGCGCCATTAGGCTCCAAATAGCACCTAAATGCTTTGATTCAAGCACTATTGCCGGACAGGGCTTTGGCCAAGCGTCTCTTTCTCAGTTGATACTGGCACAGCCAAAAGTGACTTTGGCCGATTACATGTTAACCCACTTAGTTTCGCACACGCTTCCTGCTAGAATCCCATCTTAACTGTAGCCAGTCCAGGTTGGAAGCATGTGGTACCAATGTTGGCTCTTAACATGTGTGATGTGATTTAATTCATCAACACTAGTTAAATTGTTTTCATCAATCTATAAAATGCCACGTTATTAGTTACTAATATTGTGTGATATGTGGAAAGAAAGCACCTGCCCAAAAGTTTTATTTTCAGGCAGATGCATGCAAGGTTAGAATTGAGATGGTGGAAGGGAGAGGGTGAAATCCAAGTGCTGAACACTGCTCAGAATGAGCCCTCACGCGCTCCAGGAAACAGAGACACAAGTCCTGGCTGCTGCCGGGTGGAGGGTGAAGGAGGAGGTGGGGAGTGGCCCAGGCTCTCCCTGTCAGAGAGTGAGAGGCGTGTCCCAGCCCCGGTCCTGAGATCTGGTAACCAGGGTACTCGCTGCCACAGCGAAGGGCCGTGAGCTGGGTGACTTAGGACAATGTGAGTCAGTCGTCTCAGTGTTCTGGAGGCTGGAAGTCCACAGCCGGGCCATGGGCAGAGCCGCCCACCCTCTGCAACCCAGAGGGCAGGAGTCTGTTTTGCTTCTTCCGGCTCCTGGTGGCGGATGACGGTCCTGGGGTTCCTGGGCTGGGTCATCAGTTCCACATCAGCCTCCACTGTCCCCTGCGTGTCCTCTCATGTGTCTCCCTCCTCTTCTTGCAGGACACCGGTCACGTTGAATCAGGGCCCAGCCCACTCCAGTGTGGCCTCATCCTAACCAACCACATCTGCAGCAACGCTGCTTCCAAATAGCCCTCAAGTGCTGGGGTTAGGGGTCCAACATGTCTTTTTTGGGGTGGGGACGGGCACAATCCACTCCTGATGGTTGCTGATGACTTACTGTGGAGGCCCGGAACCACTCTGTGTCCTCCCTCCTTGCCCTCCTAAGTCACTATTTCCTCTTAAATAAATAAACTTTTGTTTATTTGTGTAAATATGGGGTGCAGTTGTGCTTTTGTTACATGGCTACATTGTGTAGTTGTGAAGTCAGGGCTTTTAGCGGATCCGTCACTCGAGTAACGTATGTTGTTCCATGAAGTAATCTCTCGTCATCCACCCCCCCACCCCCACACGGAGTCTCCACTGTCCATCCTTGCGCTCTCTGCGTGCACCTGTGCACGTCATCTAGCCCCACTTGTGAGTGAGAACACGCTGTCTGTCTTTCTGTGTCTGAGTTACTTCACTTAAGATGATGGCCTGCAGTCTCATGTATGTTTCCGCAAAAGACATGATTTTATGTTTTATGGCTGAAAACACCGCATCATGTATGTGCCACATTTTCCCGACCTAATCGTTCACTGATGGACTCTTAGGTCCATTCCGTATCTTTGCCGTTGTGAAGACGGCTGCGCTAAACATGCGAGCGCCCTCCTACGTCACTAATTTCCTATTAGATAAAAAAAGAACTGATTTTAAATGATTCCTAAGTTCACTTGTAAATCTGAAATGTCAGTTTTCTATTATTAATTCTTTTTTTTTGGTGTTATCTTTACTTTTTATTTTATTTTATTTTATTATTGTTTGTTATGTGCCAATATTAAATCCAACAAATATTTATTGAGAGCCCACAATTTGTAATTCCTTGCAGAATTGGATAAAGAGCTTCAGGTCAGTGGGTTTATCTAAATAGCAGAATAATCGTGTTCTTAACCTTAGAAAGGCATAAAGGAGACAGAAAAAAATAACCATTAGTACATGTGCATCAGAGAGAAACAAGAACACTGCATATTTTAGAAGTGATCTGACCAATAAGAACATTAATTATGATATGGAACACTTAGCATTTATTGGTTTTTAATAAATATTTGCGATTATTGTTTGAATCAGCTAGGGAATTTGTTTGATGTAATGAAAGATGAATTGGGAAAAGAAAAAAAAAAAGTAGTTATGGCCAAGAAATGTGAGAATCCCTCAAAGAAAACAGGACCACTGACCCTTTTAAGGAAAGGGGAAGAGAAAAATAGGCACCTCCAACAAGCCCCTGAAAATGTGGAAAATCCTGCGCTGAGCTAACACATTACTGAACAGAATACAATTCAAAGTTTCATCAGCTATGTTTTGAATATGAACATTGGAGTGTAAAGATTTCAAATCACCGCAGGCCATTACTGCATGGGGAGTTGAAAGGAAATAATTACCGGAAAGTGCTATTGTGTGAAGGAAAGGAGGCTCTGAAAACATCCAGGTGGAGCCCAGCTTGCCACTCCCGTCCCCTCCGCCTGCCCCACGCAGCGCCAGCGCGGTGACAGGAACCGATCACTGTCGCTCCCTGCAGCTCCTCCCTGCCCGCGCTCCGGGAGGCGCACGCGTGGGCCGGCCTGATTGAGAGCTGGGGAGGCGGCAGGTCCCGGAGCTTCCCCACCTGACGTCCCCTGGTCACGGCCAGCCCTGCAGCCCGTCAGGGGCTCCCAGCAGCCTTTGCTTTGTCTGCATTCCTGCCGTCAGAGGAAGTCACTGTGTCCGTGCAGGTGGCAGGCAGCCCGCCCCGTCACCTGTCACCAGGGCCCTGGCACTGCAGACCCTCAGCAGTGCTGTGTGACTCGAGATGCTCTCAGAGTCCCTTTCCCGGTCACCTTGCTTAGGGCCTCCCTGCTTCAGCCGAGGAAAAGGAAGTTGTCAAACCGAGAAAACAACAACAGCCCTCCTGCGGCACGCTAGCTGCCTTTCCAAACGCTTTAGACCAAGCTTTAGCCAACCAGGATTCAAACCCGAAGGGCTCGTTTGCCATTTGTGACACTGTTCCCACCAGGGTCTTCACAGACTGGAGGACAAGTTTGCCTCCAAAGTCAGCGTGGCCCCACTTTTGACACCCAGGGGTGGTTTTGGCAGCAAGGTGCACCCTGGTGGCTTTGGGCTGACCCTCCATCCCAGGGCCTGAGGCTGGAGAGGGTCACAGGGCGGGCCGCTGTCCTTGTTAGATACTCCATCCCACAAAGCTTTCGCGGCCTCGGCAGGTCACGGAGCGCTCCGTGCCCTGCAGCAGGCCTTTGGAGCCAAATGCCTGATCCTGCTGGCAACCCCCATGCTGCTCAGGTCATTGGGGGGCTTCCTAAAATTCCAGCCGGATTCCAGACCCAGCACCCCTTTTCAGATTCAGTACTCCATCAGCAAGCGTTAGCTCGATGCCAGTGTCTGTGCCAGGTGAGAAGTGTTAGAAACAGGTCGCCACTGAGGGGCAGGGTTTGGAGAGAGCTGAGGGGCCCTTAACTCTTGGAAGAGGCCAGGGAGGGTGCCAAGGGCGGGAGTGGAGTCCAGGCTGACTGCGGGCCAGGGAGGAGAGGAGAGCATGGTGGGTAGAGGACGTGGGAGGGAGGGCCCCTCAGGGGCTCCAGGTGGGGCAGTGGGGCTGCAAGGGCGTTGGGGGGATGGCGGGCAGGGTGGAAAGAGATGCTCACAAAGGACGACGGAACCAGAGTAAAACCTCTTTTATGTCTGGACTCGTGGTGGGTGAGGGTTGAGGCTGGGCGGTTGTTTTAGAAGAGTGTCGCCCAGCTGTGGAGTACAGAGGTGCCCTCACCCATGGACCACACAACACAAATGCAGTGTCTGTGTTGCTCACTTTCAAGTATTTTCTCATTTCAACTATAATTTATTTTTTCATTTGCAAATACTTTTACATGTGTTTTAAAATTTAAAAAAAATATGGAAAGACTTTTTTTTAAACTGTTTTTTGGTGATTGATTTCTAATTTTGTTAAATTTTGGTCCAGGTATGTGGCCAGTAATATTAATTTCTTGTTTATTTATTGAAACTTCCTTTGTGGTTAAATATTTTTTAGATGAGTGTTCCATGCATGCTTAAAGAAGGTATGAGTTCTTTTGCTTGTCGAGTAGACATACACACATGGGGTCAGTGTCAGATCAAGCTTATTAATTTTTCATGAAATGTTTTTTTTCTAGTTGGCCAGATCTATTCTTTCCTAAGAATATTGTGATAACAATATCTAACTAAGATTCTAGATTTTTTCCACCTATCTATATATTTTCCAATTTTAACACATTGACTGCAACACTAGAAACACAATTTTTCCCTGGGGCCACGGTGTTTTATTAAAACGAAACAATCCTTTATAATTTGTTATTTTTTATTATTTTCTGTGTGTGAGTTACATGCAACACAATCCGTGTTCTTAGAATTAAATTGCCAATGTTAACTGCAACAATAAGAACACCAACGAGTAAGACTTTTACAAACCAACTGCAGGGTTTTGCTTTAGGAGGCCCCGGGCTCAAAACCAACCTGAGTTAAGGACAACTCACATGGCAGTCAGTGTGTTAAAATATTTTTTTGAGGTTATATTTTTAGGAACATGTAAGTTTAAGCTTTTTATGAATTTTTACGGCTATCTTCACACCTAATAGAGCTGGCGTGTTGTCTTTGACTCTACTTTTTTCCTGGTACTGATATTACCGCGCCTGTTTTCCTTGCTTGCCTTTGCTCTGCTCACCTTCCCATCTCTTCGCTTTTAACATCTGCCAGGTTTTAGGTGTGTCTCTTAAAAATGCATATGACAAACAGTATTTTAAAAATTTATTCTGGGGCTCTCTGATTAACAGAAAACTTTAAAATATTTACATTTATATTGGTAATTAGTATATTTTGACTTGTTTTTACCATTTTTTTCTTTTTTCCTTGGTTTCTGTTACACAGATAAAGATTCTTTTATTTTTATTACTTCTTAAAATTTCACTGGTTTATTAACCCTTCTATTTCTACCCTGTCCTTTTGAGTTATTTCCATTAAATGTTAATTAAATATTTAACAGTGTCAAAACTGTTAAATATAAGAAATATTTCTATCTTCTTATAAAGCCACAAAATACTTTTGAATTATTTAACGCTAACCCTGTTTACATACTCACTCCATGTTTTCACTTATTTGTGTTTTCCAAGAGTATTTTAAAACTTTCAGATATTCGTCTTATGTTTTAAAATCATTCATTATTTAGCAAAAGAATGAACTAGACCCTTATTTTACACCATACTCAAAAAATCAGCTAAAAATGGATTAAAGACTTACGCATAAGATTGTAACCACAGCGCTCCTAGAAGAAAACGTGTAGGAAAACACCTTGCAATTGTCCTTGGCAATGATGTTTTGAATATCAGACCAAAAACTCAGGCAACAAAAGTAAAATCGAACTAAAAATCTTCCACACAACAGAGGAAACAATCACAAAATGAAAGGCACCCTATGGACTGGGAGAAATATTTGCAAATCATACATCTGGTAAGAGATTAATATCAAAAATATTCAAGAAACTCATAAAACTCAATAGCAACAACAACAAAAACAGAAAGCAAATAAACTGATTAAAAATGGGCAAAGCACCTGAACAGAAATTTCCCAAAAGAAGACATGAAAATGGCCAACAGGTGTATGAAAAGATGCTCGAAATCAATAATCATCAGAAAAATGAAATCCAAAATTACAATGAGATACACCTCCCACCTTTCAGGGTGGCTGTTATCAAAAAGACAAAAGATGACAAGTAGGACCGAGGGCGTGGAGAAAAGGGAGCCCTCGTGCACTGCACACCGCTGGTGGCAATTTCAGCTGGCACAGTCAGCATCACAACAGTACGGCGCTTCCCCCGGAATAAAAAATAGAGCTGGTATGTGACCCAGGCATCCCGCTACTGAGTGTATATCCACAGGGAGGGAAGTCAGCATCCTGACGGGAGATCCGCACCCCACTGTCTCCTGCAACTTAACTCACAGTGGCCAAGATGTGAAAACAACCTGGTGTTCATCGAAGAGTAAATGGGTAAAGAAAATGTGGTACACACACACACACACACACACACACACACACACACACACTTGTGCACGCACACGCACACAGCACACACAATGGGATATTATTCAGCCTCGGGGAAAAAAAGGAGATACTTTCCGCCATTTGTGGAAACACGGACGAACCTGGAGGATACACTGCTAAATGAAATAAACCCAGAAAGAAAACTCCTGCATTATCTCACCTACATGCGGAATCTAAAAGGAAAAAACACATGGAAACAGAGAGTGGGACGGTGGTCAGCAGGGCAGGGAGGGAGAGGAAACGAGAGATGCAGGTCTAAGGGTTTGGACGCGCAGTTACGCAGGAGGGACAAGTCCACGCGTCTCACGCACAGCAGGACTGCAGTTACTAACACCATATTGTGTGAATACATGGTGAATTTGCCCAGACAGTAAATGTTAGATGCTCTTACCACAAAAAAACAAAAAAGGTAACTACTGAATGTGATGGATACGTTAAATTGCCTACCCAGCGTCAGCGTGGCTTGTACACGTGGATATCTGCATCAAAACAACTTTCACACCTAAAATTTATACAATAAAAAATCACCCACTGTTAGTCATTTGCTCATCACTGCTCCTTCCTCACAGGTTCGAAACCTCCTTCTTTTCAAAGTACATCCTCGAGAAATTACTTTTATCAATATTTAGAGGAATAAGTCTTTAATGCATTTTTATCTCTGAAAGATAAAAACTTTAAAGTGAATAGCTATTTTTTTCTTGGTATTTTGAAATTATTTTTCCATTGTATTCAGGAAGCTAAATTTTTGCTGATGAGGTTAATACCAGACTTTTGCATGACCTCACTAAACGATATCTGGTTATCCTCAAAGTCCACGACTGAGCAATATTGCAAAGAATAGATGGGAAATTTCTTACAAAGATGAAATAGTTCAGTCCTAGACACAGCGTGATGGACAGAGGGGCTGCCCTCGCCCCGCCACCATGAGTGTGCTCAGCGGACACCCTCCTTGGCCGGCTCCTCTCGGGCTCCTGCGCAGCAGAGAGCCACCTGGGCCAAGGTCAGTCTTGTGGGGAGGCAGGAGACGAGGGACGGATCCCGTATCTAGCTGAGGTGGTGTCGGGAATAGAAGCTTTTTCGGCCCAGTGTAGGCCGACTCCGCATCTTCCCTAGGGCCGGCTGAGGCAGTCCGGAGCGTGTGCCAGCTGGACTCTGGCCCCTGAAAATCCTTGTCTGTCCCCTCCCTGCTGCTGGTGTTGCTCCAAGATCCCCCGATAAAATACGTGCATGCTAAACTCCATCCCACAGCCGGCTCCTGGGGCAGAGACCTGCAAACTCTGGCTCCAGAAATGATCCCAAAAAACAACAAAAGTGAAAGATGGAGCGGGGACTGGGATGTCTGTGTGTGGCTGGTAGAGAGGACGTCCCTGGCTACAGGAGGATCAGAAACACCCCACAGGGACAAGGGTGCAGCCCAGCGGCCAGTTGGGATGGGTTTCCGCTGCAAGAGCCCAAGAACCAGAGGAAAGTTCCAGGCATTTGACAAATAAGAGAAAATAGTAACACCCAGGTACGTGGAATTGCGGAGCCTTTGTTTTAAGCTCAGTGAACACTTCAGGTAAAGAGAGGGAGATTCACCTGCAGGGAACTGCGGGCCAGGTACGAAACACAGAGGGAAGGTATAGCGAGGTTCTTGTGTCCCGCGGGAGAAGGGGAGAGAAAGTGGAGACAGAGACTGTTCGTTTTCCAAGGATGCTGTAACACGTTACCACATGCTTAGTGGCCTGACCAATACAAATTATATCTTACAGACCTGGAGGTCGAAACTACGAAATGAATCCCACTGGTTTAAAATCAGTGTCTCCTGACGGCTCTGGAAGATGATGCATTTCCACACCACGTCCAGCTGCGAGAGAACCCACGTCCTGGGTCTCTCTGCCCACTTCCAAGGCCAGCAACACCTGATGTTCCTGGTCAATCTTCCACCGTCATCCACCTCTGACCCTCCTCTTCCGCCTCCCTCTTCCAATTTTAAGGACCCTCATAACTGCTTTGGGACCACCGAAAAATTCCAAGGTAATCTCTCTGCTTTAAGGGCAGGTGATTAGCAAGCTTAATTCCACCTGCAGCCCTAACTTCTCTTTGCTGTGCAACCTCTCACATTCGCCGGCTCTGGATTAGAACACGGACACCCCTGCGGGGCCTTATTCTGCTGCCACACAAGCATCACACCTCATCTGCAGGTGGCCACGTTCCAAAGAAGGTCAAGCCCCCAGCAAGGCAGGTCTGCGGTGCCAAGGTCACAGTTCAAGCTGGGAAAGAAGAGACCCTGACACACGAGACGGGGACATTTGGGTTGATGTGTCTCAAAATCTTGAATTTCCACATTCCCACAAAGGTTTGGTCTTGCAGAATTGTCCCACCCCTTCCTATTGGGAACAAGCTCCCCTTCTTACTTAAAATGCAGAGGCTGACCCCGGTAGGGCCCCATGCGTCTGTTTCAGGATCTCTTCCCGCCTCTCCTGGCCATCGGATCGTAATTAAGGTTGCTCCATGGCGGGGACAGACTGTGTCTGGTAAGCAATGACAGGGCTCAGCCAGCGTGCACGGTACACGCAGAATGCACGGTGCAGCCAGAGCAGGATGTGGGGACAGGAATTGAGGATGCTGGATCCAGGGGCCTGCACAAAAGCTCATATAAAGAAGTTTATTGAATTGGAAGCAGTTTGGAGATACGTGATCCTGCATCCTGGCAACGTCTTAGAGAACAGAGTCAAATTGCCACCAGGATGCTTCCTGAATACTGGAAAACCCAATGGCCCATGCGGAGTGTGCAGGAAGGCCAGGCTTGCGGGGCAGGAGGGGAAGGAGGATGGAGAGGCCGGGTAAGTGGGCAGGCTGGGATGCGGACACTACGCGAGGCCAGACCACCCCCCAGGAGGTTATGGCCAACAGGAAGTTCTGGAAGCATCTCTATTTCCCGAAACAGGACGATGTGCACAGGAAGAGAGGCACCAGCCTTGCAGAGACTCTCAGTGATTGTTGTCCTGTATGGGCCAGGGCTGATGGCAGGACACCCCTGCACAATTAGGTTCACTCTGACTGTGGGGTGACAAGGCTGCAGAAACAGAGGCCGGGGCAGCACTTCGAGGTCAGATGCCAAGTGGATGCAATGACCATCCTGCCTGGCGAGGTGGGAGAGGCGGCCACCAGGGCCCACCCTTGAGAACAGTGAAGATGGTTTACAGACACAGCACACTGGGCAGAACACGCAGGCAGCCGGTCAGGGCACTGCTTACACCGCCGCGGAGAGCAAGGGGGGCTGATCCGGAAGTCGAAAACAAGAGCCTCCTTGCGCAGTTGCAGACCTGAGCCAGTTTCTGGACACAAGACCCCCTGACTGAAGAAGAGACCACGTTCCCAGGAGGAAGATGTTGAAGCCCCAAAGCAGGGATGCCTGGCAGTGATTTCCCCAGCTCTTCCACACAAAGGTGTATGCCATCTCCCTGGGGCACTGTACATGAGGGAAAGGGGACACCCCAGCATTTCCGGGGTTGCTGGACACAGGATCAGTGTTGACAACAACACCTAGAGACCTGCAGAGTCACTTTCTCTCCTCTCCAGGTCAGGTAATGAGTAGAATCTCGGCCAAAGTCCTGCTTGTAATAGTTCCATTGGTTCTGCAGAATCGCCACGTTGCCATTCTCCAAGTCCCTAATATGTATTTGGAAAGACTTAGGGCTGTTGGCACAAACCCACATTGGGCCTTTGACATGTGGGGTCAGGGATCTCATAGCAGAAAAGCCATATGGCAGGCTCTGAACTGTGCTCCAACCCCATCCCAGACAGGATGGTAAATACAAACCCGAATCACGCCAGGATGGCAGGAATTAGTGCATGCTCAAGGCTAAAGCACGCCAGGGTGGCGATGCCACTGTGTCTCCATTCCATTCACCATTCTGGTTCTGTGTGGAAACATCAGATTGATCCTGGAAGACAATAGCCGTCCCTTGCAAGCTTAATGAGGTGTGACTCCATGGATGTGCTGTGCCAGGGCCAGAGCGGGTGACATGACTGCAGGCACATCGTAAGAGCCCATCCATCTAGCAAATGTGTTCCCGTCTCTATCAGAAAAGTAGACCAGTGTCTTAGATCATTTTATGTTACTTTAACAGAATACCTGAGGCTGGTTAATTTATAATGAACACAAATGTATTGGCCCACAGTTCTGGAGGCTGGGAAGTCCAAGGTCATGGTGCCAGCATCTTGTTAGGACCTTTCTTGCTTCATCAGCACACAGCAGAAGATGGAAGGCAAGAGACATAGAAAGGGAGCGGATAACTCACCTTTTATAACTGTGACAATCCCACCCAGGAGGGAAGAGCCCGCATGGTCTAATCACCTCTTAAAAGTCCCACCTCC